>JARQSV010000443.1:2835330-2867254 GCA_030142285.1 Calameuta idolon | reverse complement strand
TAAAAGAATTAAATCCGTTAATAAGCTGAATAAATTGTTTTGCCGAAATTCCAAATTGCTCAAAAACATTTCCACTGCAATTTTTGTTTTCGTTCGCACACGAATTTTCGGACCGATAACAATTTGTTTTTCTAATCGTGGCCGACAGCCGTTGAATTCCTAATGACCCTAAGTGTCATATTGATTTTTCTTACAAAATTTTGGAAATTCCAGGAAAACACAATTACTTCATCGTATTGTGGCATTTGGGAAATTTTGCAAGATACAATTTCTATTCAGCGTCCGAATGTGTCTATAACGACATGTGTGGATGTTGAATCGTTTTACTGTAATTTGAATTTTTGATGAAGTCTTACACTACGTATATTTACATTGATGTTCTCGTGGCCACTTGGAATTGCTCTTTTTTTCCCATCGTCCTTCCAATAGCTTATTCACACAGCTTCTTTCAGGTTTCATAAAAAATATATATCTATATTTGACCTAAAATCAAACAGCCATTTAAATATCTGATTTTGTTACAAAATTATGTTAATCGTTATGAATCCCGTTAAAAAAATAATTCCCCGTCGTGATACCTTTACCTGCACTCTCTGCTAAAATTTTGTCAATAAAAGAAAAGCACGGCAGATTCTGTCAAAATGTCATCAAACTATCGTTAATGTTGAAATAATTATGCAATACTTATCGTGCTCTTTCAAAACTCGCCGTAAGCCTCGCAGACTATTCAGAATACAGTAGTAAAATTTACACATATCTAGCATCCGAATGAAAGCAACTGTTTTCGCGTTTTACCATAAACTAATAAAATGTTTGCATACAGTCGTGACAAAACGAAGGTAAATAAACGAATCTGTCGTCCGTGTTGAAATTTCACAAAGTTCGAATAGAAAATGAAATTACGCCAAGTAAAAAAAGAAAAAAGATGGAGTCACCCCTAATCTTGTCGGGTAGTTTAAAATGAATTAAAAAAAAAAAATAGAGAGAGAAGACCCCTTAAGAAAATCATTGAACAATCACATCGTGACAACTCGTCATTACTGTCATCCACGTACTAGTTTCTGTTTATGTCCTTCCAACGAGTCCAAGTACGTCGGCTGTACGCAATTCGTCAAAACAGGACGATTATTTTCTTCCTGTCTAGGTTACGTGACGAGCGCGCACTCTGTCGTGCGCATGGGAAGTAGCTAAGGCCGACTGTCGGGCGGAACTAGAATCTCTATAGAATGAAGAAAGGAACTTTGACATAGGAACTGGAACACGGTCCATTACGACGAATACAGAAAAAATAGTCAAACGCGTGTCGATAATCGTCTGTAACGTAAGTGAAAATCTCAGCAATGGTACTTGGTAAGCAGATCGGTTGGCGCATGCGCAAAGTTGAGAGAAATTTTAAACTAGAAAACACGCTTCTTAATGACCATTTCGTTATCGGTTCACGTATCGCGAGCGCACGGGCCAAGGTTTAGTGTTGCAAAATACTAAATAAAATAATATAAAAAAAGGGAAGAATAAAAAGCCAAGAAATCTTTCTTCTCAGGATTTAGCTTTTTTCTTTCATACTTGGAGTATCTTAAAATTGATATTGCTAATTCACAAATATCATCTGCTTGAATATATTGTTTGCGATATTTTGTGTTACTATTTTTTTTTTGCAGATCACTTTTTTCGCATTGTATGCTAATTTGACATTTACTTGAGGACTGTCAAGGTTCTTCTGTCACTGTCTACCATCATCAAATTATGTCATGAAAATTAATGCTTTTTGCCTTAGGAAGTTCAACTGTCAGATGTCAAACTTGTCGTATTACGGAATCTCGTTACGCGCTGAATTCGATGCTCGAGTTCACCTGGCACCGTAACAGATATTACGTTCGGCGTGTAAAAGCATAATGGCGAAATCGTTGTGACACAGAGCTCATGGTTTTTTATTTTAATGCTATCGAAAACATGAGTTTTAAGACATGAGTGTATTACTATATATGTATAGAAAAGGAAAGGTATATGAGATGCAGTTATATGAAAAGTCTATATATATATATACACATATATCCTGAATATTTTCATCTTCCTTAGTATCTTACTGTATGATCTTGCTGATATCCTGGAGAAAGTACCAGAACGTGTTTTTAGGATTACCACGAGGAAACGGAATAAGTTTTCCGTTTGACGAATTTGACTTATTTTTTTTTTATTTTCAATTCTCCAATTACACGTACTGTCGGAAATTATATTTGCACTGTTTTTAAAACGACCATTAACACTAGAACAACCAAATACAGAACATCGAAATTAGAGTGGTTGATGGAATATAAATTGACATATATATTCATTACTTCGTCTTGACAAAAGTCAAAATAAATTCTTAAAAAGCACCTTAATATTTCTATAATTTAAAACAAGAAATCCGAACACCTTCATTTCGACGTATTTGGTTATTCTAGTTTTTGCCTAGAAAAAAGTCAAACTTTTACTTAATTACTCTTAGAAATCCGTTCGGTTGTCGTGAATGTTGTTAGCCTTGTTGTATGTCGTTGCAGCTTTGCTTTCAGCACTGCATTTGATAATTCAAACATGTTTCAGGAACTTATTAATACCTGATATACATATATCCAGGATAGATCGTCATACCGTCTATACTGAATTTTTGAAGCATATATTTATTATAATACAAAATTATAAGACACTTAGTATATGATATTTTGAAAATCGTATTAAAAAAACAAAGCCTTGATGTCCAATGTAAGACCGTTTGATTTTACCGACTGCATAATCAAGGATCTTGATTTGAGTTCTCGGTTTAGTCAATGATCACTAGACGGAGACACTTTCGAGCTGGTGGGAGAATGATCCTGAAAATGTGCAGGATGAAAAATTTGATTTTTTTTTGTGAAAATTATAATTTTTTTCATTATAAAAAAAATCAACAAAGTAACACATACACTGACAATCATCCCGATACGACTCCAATTGGTTGCTGCTGATGATTTCTATAATTCACAAGAGGATTACAACTGGCCAAGATCATTTCGATTTACTATCCAAGATCAACAATTACAGTTGGATTAGCAGCAATAATTCCTACAGCCGCATATAGACGTGCGCGACCCGCGAGGAACGATCGCGCGAAATATATTGAAGGATTGAAACCGCCAGTAAGTTGCGGCCCAGTTCTTAGTGTAGATAACTATCTTACGAAATGGAAAGTAAGCAATAACGTATGTGAATAGGTATTTTTTTTTTTTTTTTTTAATCATCACGCCCCACGCGAAACTTTTGTAAGACGAGTAAGAGCGAGATACGGCTATAACAGATATTTTTAGGAAATACAATTTTTGAGTTAAAAATTAAAAATATTAATTCGTACATTGCACCGAGCGTTGCGTAATAAAAATTTTCACAATTCTCACTCATTCAATTTTTTAGAATCATTAAGAAAATAGCTATACGCTCGTATATCAAAATATATGACAGTAACATATGTATGAAAAGAAAATGTGATTCGGTAAAAATTTTTCAAAATTTCTTACTTTCGCTCCAGACGAAAAGCGAACATTTTGAAAAATAATTTTATGCGAACCATCTGAAAGGCGAGTCTGAAAATGGCGAAAGTCTCTCGGGGACGTCAGGCCAGTTTGCGTAGTGCATTAAAAAAAGTGAAAGGGTCTCTTTTACTGGCGGTTTCTTTTGAGTTGTATTATTTTTTTTCAAGAGTGATCTTTTGCGAACGATGATCCTATTCCAAAATTGGCATCGCCATTCTCGAATCAAGTTTTCTCTCCAACAAATCACGCGACCTATTTGCCGCTGCATACTTCGATCTCAATGATCGTCAGCAATGACGGACACAGTGCAACTGTTGTACGATGATAATTTTCGAAATTTGCCAAAGATAAGGAAGCTCGATTTGTTAGGGATTTTTGTAAAAAATATACATTAGAATCTTCATAGATAAATCAATTACGTGGAAGATCATTAAAACGCACAGGTTCTTCTAGGCCAATCTAGTCCAGATTATTATCGCACAATGACTCTTGAGTTAGGTCAGTGACTAGATGATCTAACGGTACTCTTTGTAACTGGCTACGTTTCACGGTCTCTATTGCGAAAGCAATTCTAGATCGGTATATCCCTCGAGAGAACAAATTCCCATGATGATCCGTGAATTTCCGAACGTTATGAAATCATCGTAACACAAACGATCGTCTTCGCTGTCATATTTCATATTTATTTCAATGATCGATCTTAACACCATTAAGCCACGAAATGTCCTTGCATTGTTAAAATCGCGAGGAAATCTCGTCTCCGTAATCTTGCGTCATTCTCGATTTATTGTATCGCAACGGCAGTGAACCAGTGTCGTCGTCAGCAGGAATTAATTTTGAAATAGAATTGCATGGTGGCAAGCTTCTCGAACGACCTTTTTGTGTAAATTGACAGACAATTCTATAATACAGCGAGGCCGTGACATTAGATTTTGAGGTTAACCTTAAAGAGATAATAAATAAACATATGTATATTATTTAACATTGCTATACATAACGTAGTAAACGCTGCCGACTCTTAGGCACCGTTTGCCATTCAGCCGCGTCCTTTGACCCTCAACGTGTAACGTTAATGTACTCGACTGATAAGTATAAATCCTTAACCTTTAGGCTGCCTGATAATTTTTTGAATTTTCCAATTTCACGTAAACGTAAATTGTATATATCGAAGGAGACTCGTAACCAAATATTAAGTCACTGATCTCGAGCCTAGATGGAAGCAGGCTGATAGAATAATTATTTTCTTCGCCAGAAAGAATCTATAAAATTGCTTGTTTCGTGAGTGAAAATTAGAGTCTAACGCGACGAACCTACTTTAGGTACAATAAGACCCTGGCTAGGTAGACTTGCATGTGCAATTCGTTGTATATAATATCGACGTATATAAATATACATATATATAGAGATTGTATTACAAGAAGCAAATTGATTGTTGCGCGTGCACGTAGGTACCTAACGACGTCCAGGAGTTTCACGCAAGAAAGGAAGTGTGTGCATCGAGCCAATACTGATGATGAGGAACGAAAAGTACAGCCTTGCGGAAATCGCGGATGAGACGGCTTATTATTACCTGCTGGATATATAGAAGTCACGGCGGTACAAAGACGATCAGTCGTGTGGCCAGTGGTGTTGCCGAAGAAAACGATTGTTCCCTTTGAAGAATTTTCGTTGGGGAAAAATTGAGAGTCCAGTGTCGCGAAATGAGTCCAGTGTGAAATCGGGAAAGATAATAAAATAAAATCATAATAAAAAGTAAATCAGCCGGATATCCTTATTGGTTATGTGGACCTACACGGTGATCTTTGTTTTACAACGCACATAGGTGTCTGCTTCTTTATTCCTTTGATTCGTCTTTTTTTCTTTCGTCCCCAAACTTTTTTTCTTTCTCTTTTCTTGGTGGGACGTCGACATTCTCAAAGCCGCCCAGGACGATCCGATCGATCGTCCCGAGAGCATCGCACTCCTGCAATTATAGATGTATTGGTAGACTCAAGTCCTTTTATTCTTATTTTACTTTCGAAAGGATTACACGTGTGCTCGAAGAGATTCTTTTTTTCTCGTTTTCCTTATAACCGTCGCGTTCATGAGAACCATGAAATCGCTTGTGCTGATTTTCGGTATCGTCGTTACGTGTGCTGTCGCTCGTGCGATTCCTGTTGAAAGACAAAATCGAGAGAGCCAGGTCGATGCGCCAAGAAAGGTCACGACCCGTGAAGATCTAGTGAACTTGGTTAGATACGCTATGCAAATTATGGCTTCGAGGATCAATATTACTTTAGCACCGGGACGCGAGAGAGAGGGAAATTTTGCAATTTCGCAAAAATACCTTCCAACGGTTTCGATCGCTCCTACTGTTCCTACTGTATTTAAGGCGGATGCACAAAAATTACGAAAGGCTTCTGGACCACGGGCGAGCGACGTCCTGAAGGATTTTAGAACGTATCCTGTGACTCCTACAGTGGATAACGTATTTCAGTTGCCTTTAAAATATACAGACGATCCAAGATATCCGGATTCAGTGGAATTGACGTATGACGATGAGAAATTCACGTCCAGCCTGAAGAAGAAAGTGGTCCCGGAAGTTAGTGTGTTCTCATCGGACTCAGGATCTAAGATTAGGTTCGATGACCTTTCTGGGGAAAAGCAAAATGATCCGAGAATTGAAAAGCCGTTACTGAGCCTACCGTTCGAGGCTGTCATTACAATTATACGCGAAGAAAATGGAATGATGAAAGATAGCAAAAATCATTTCGAATCATCATTACCGACCAGAGACCCTCCCGATGACTTTCCTCCATATTTCGAAAATAATCATTCGTCGCTCGAACTGCTAGGCAAAGAAGTTACACTGCTCCAACAGGAAGAATTGCAAGTGACCGATAGCAATTCCAATTCCATGAACAAACGTCAAACATCGGCTGTTGGGGAATTGTTAGGACTTTTTGGTTTGTCGACCAAAAAAAAATTGCGAAATGGTACCGACGTCACGGCAGATTTGTCGCCAGTGATAAAGGCGCTTAGGAACCTGCCAAAGGTACCATTGAACAGCCAAGAAAAGGTAAATAAGCCCAAAAATATTTTTAAAAATTAATTATCAAGATATATTAATATTTTTAAGAAACAAAAATTTATTCATAACTTTCGGATATCTCCACGCGTCGTTATTAAGAATTATAACGCAACATTATAACATTATAAGCACGCAAAAAAATCATCATGAAACCATGATGTAAATTGTTGCTTAGAGTTAAAAACAAAAGACTTCGAATTTCACTTTCGTACTTCAATCCCATTCTAATAAATGACTCGTTCGTCCTACTGATCTGTTACTCAATGAAGATCAGGTAACCAAGAGAGTCTTTAATGCGTATATCTTATTGCCTAACCGACATGCCTTAATGACGCGGTTGATCGAATGAATTTTCTCTAACGCGTTTCAGTCCGCGTCATCCAGACGCGGTAGAAGAAATGAAACGTCACAGCGTCAAGAAATTGAAGAGGTAAGTAAAAATTGTCATATATGTATATGCGCAGCATAAATGGCCAATCGATCAATAAAATAATTTTTCTATTCAGGACGAGGAGGAGGAAGAGGAAATGGGCTCGTTAGGTTCGATAACAGAACTGTTACCGCTCGTATTGCCCATACTGGAGGATCTCAGTAACGTGAGTAATGATTAATTTGTATTGAAAAAAAAAAATTAAAAAATACCTAAAACAATGCTTTCTCCAAAATTTGATTAGCTACGAGAGTTTCTTTAAACATTGCTCGTTTCTATTTATTAAATGCCAAACAACTTAACGAGTCCATCCTTTCCAGCCGGATACAGATACTGACCTGGGCGAATTGCTCCAGGCTGGTATACCATTACTGGAGGGACTGTCAGAAGTGAGTTTTTTTCTTTTTCATATTGTATAACCCTAGGTATAATTACGACGCCCGTGTCATCATTATTATTATGATATATAATGATCAAATGAATGTGGGCTCAGATGACTTAAATCAACTGTTTTACGCAATAGGGAGAGGATGGAGAGGCTATTGATATACCGGCTACCTTGACGCCCATTGTAGCGGGCATAGTTGCAGTACGTATTCAAATGAGATAAATAGAAATGAAAGTGATTGGCGTCAAAGTGAAACTCAATTTTTTAATTCATCGATCGCCTTCAGGGTAGAGATGGCCAAGGAAGTGACTTTGGAGCGATATTGCAATTGATAATTCCAATCGCAGCACCGTTAATAGGACCTCTGATTGGTCCACTGATTGGACCATTGCTTCGATTAAGTAGTAACGTAAGTGTACCCATTGTTGACCTAATATTTTTTTATTAATCTCATCTTTTTTTTTTGATAGCCTATCGGCGAAGGTGGATCATCCCTCAGTGCTCTAGTACAGTCACTTATTACACCTCTTGTTCAGGTACTTGAAATCCGTACGAAAATCTATATCAAAATGCTGATCCATTGCTTGATTGGATTTTCTAGCCTGCTGAACCTGGCGGTGTGTCACCATTGTCTACTTTAATTGCTGGTGTCATAGCAGGTCTGAGTAAAGTGAGTAACAGAATTTCCTAAGCAAATGTCCTAACCGTCGAGTAAAAACAATAATTTGTTTTGTAGGAATTGAGTGCAGGCGGTGGCTCAGGAACAGAGTTGGCAGGCATCATTAGCTCTGTGATATCTGGTACATTGGCTGGAACCAGCGCAGGACTCAGTGGCGGTTCTAGTGGTCATGGTATAGCACCTTCAAAACCATCTGGATACAGTTACGAGCCAGTGAGTACAACATGGACTAAAAGTTTTTATCATTGTTCTAACGTCAAAATACCATATCAATTTTCGAGGTCTCTCACGCTCCGTCCTACGATCAAAGTCCCGTACCAGCCAGCAGTGTTAATACTTTTGACTTGGTGAGCACCTCCTTCAAAGACATCCTGGGTGGAACTGTTCAAATAGTTAGTAGTCTATTGTCTACGGTGTTTACTATCCTGGGCTCCTCGTCCCAGGAAGAGCCACAATCTACCTATGGACCTCCACGACCTCATTACGGAACATCACAGTAGCAGCGAATTTCTTAGAAATAAAAAAAATATCGTATTTACCCCTCACTCCACCCACCGACCACTCTTATTATTAACATAGGAAAGGAGAATAGCGTCACAGAGTATTCATGATATTTCAAAGAGAAATTAATAAAAAATAAACAGGGAGAAAAGAATCGTAAACACTTTTAAATCGCGTAACAAGCATATTCGTTAGGTTATCCGAGCAGTCGTATGCGTAATGTCGAGCACGCAACGAAATTACGTTATTAACTCATTTAGACGATGCGGATGTGACCCGGAAAACATTAACGTCTGTAAGAGCAAAAACCTGCGACTCCGGTTTTCAAAGCAAAATGATTTCTTCCGAGTAATAACGCCCGTTACGTGCTGGCTTACTTCTAACTGTTGCAGTAAAGTGTACGCGCATGCGCGTGAGCGGTTACTCCTATAATACGGTTGCGCGCGCATGTCAATGAGATTGCATATGGCGTCAACGTAGCTCGAGATTTGCGTGCGTCGCGTGTACTTTACTTGGAAACGCACCATTATACTTCCGGCTTCTAGCCGTGCAACCAGGAAACCGCTTGAAATGAAATACTCTTCGACAATTTTCTCGACACGCACCAAAAGGTTCTGGGTAATGTATTTATTCGTTCGCTTACTGCTTACGCACTTACGCATGCTCTGTCATACATGCACATTATAGGTTATCACCATCAATTCAAACAAATCTCAGTGATATTTATTTCATTGAATTTCCTATGTACAGGATTTCTTATTAAATTTTTCATGATTATTATTATCAAAATATGAGAGAGCTGTGAGATTCCGTATCTTATACGAATGGCTAACTCTTTATTTTATTATGTATGTTTTTACATATTCTTCTCGGTCGTTAATCAAGCTCACCTTTCATTCCTCTTTTATTTTACAATGTGAACATAAAAATGTTATTAATTACGTGATCTGACATTTATTCGTATAATTAGGTTCTAACGTCAACGACCGATACTTGACATATAATAAATTAGATCGATAGTCGCTGTTTCTCCATTGGCGTTAAATAATCATTTCTATACATGCAACCAGATAACGAGTACATAAAATAATGGGAAATGAAAAGTTCCTAGATACCGAACTCTATTTCCATAAATTAGTACAGAGAAACAAGTTAATTTTGTATAACGATAAAGAAATTCGCACAAAGATGAACAATACCGATGCAATTAGTCGGATCTTAATGTGCAATTTAATATGTTTATTATCCAATTAAGACCTTTAGATGTATATCACAATTCTTTTAAAATTTCTTCCTGAATTAATTAGAAGGTAAATAATTATTTTTTAAATAAATAAAAAAACCATCGTACAGTGATACAAAGTTTTCTCGAGCTTGAAAAAACTAGTTCCACATGACTTGTCGTTACCTACTTTACAGATCTTTCGTCTTTTTCTTTCTTTGACGATCTCGTTATTAGATCGTTAAATTTGCCTTGAAGAGTAGTCACAGCAGTTTGTAGCCGATGAAGGAAGATCCGGTGGGCACGAACACAGATGAGAAGTCTCGACGTCAGAAGTCTACGAAAATCGAGAGTAGAGATCGAGTCGAGATGAGAGAGAGAGAGAGAGAGAGAGAGCGCCATAGAGAGCGAGAACGAGGGCCGTCAAGAGTTCCAATCCTGACCGCTCAAGAAAGGCCATTCACTTTCCATTCTCAAAGAAAGTGCAATTTTTAAGAAGTGGAGGTCGATGTCTGACCCTCGCCCAGCCGGTTCGATTAGAATTACATATAGAGTCTGAGAATACGCTATAGGAATTTCGAAAATTCTTACAACTTCTTCATAATGCTACAGTCCGGATAATACACTTAAAATGTATTCAAATACTAATAGCGATTCACAGTGGTATATTTATATGGTGAAAAGCAATGTTCAATCAAGCCATTAACGACAGGTGGCGCCGCACTCGTCAGTTCCATGTAAGTATAATACCGACCAAGAGTATATTTATACCTAGAAAATCAAACATTTCCCCCTTAAAGCAATAACATTCTTAACTTTTTACACCGACTAGCCATTACGGTAATTCCGTAATAACTGGATCTCGAGGTGACACTTGTTCATACGCATAATAAATACGAGAACGTAATATATCTACAGGGCTATCCAGTTTGAAGACGCCAATAGAACGTCTGACTACAGATTAAAGTGAGTAACCGAGCTGTGCCTGTAGAACGAAAATAATTATTCCATCAAACTATTCAATTAATTGTATTTTTATTTACAGCTGATCGAAATCAACTTCGACCCTTTTCGAAATTTTATTTGATAAACTGCCAGAAATGTATATACTATATACATATATGCAAAGACGTAAAAAATTATTTAAATACAACGTACCGTGTGAAGATGGCTCTAGGACTGAAAACCAATAGATGGATAGACGAGCCTATATAATATTATACGTAACACAAAATTCTCCGTGAGAACCAACGTGTCCCAATCTCTGTGAAATCTTCAATATTTTTTACTACTTGTAATATCTTCCATTGACGTAGCGACCGCAGAGTAGATTAACTATTTCGAAATGACAGTAGATCGCCGTGATCTAGATCGTTCGGATCTTACCTTAGGGTCATACGGTATAATTGGAGCACGTGTGTTACTTATAATAGTTATAATATTATCCAATTCGATGAATAAGATTGCACACGCTTTTTTATAATCAATTTAAAGAATCATTTAAATTGATTATATACATCGCATATAAATTGCTTATCTCGAAGGTCCTAGTTTCGAAAAGACGTAAAATCATATATGAAAAATACATTAATGGTTTCACATAATTATCCCATTTCGGTTAGACCCAACATTATGGGCATTGCGTAAGCGATCCATGCATGGGATATGGCTTTGCTCTATGACCCCCAAAGACTTTCTAACTGCATTTCATTATAATAAATTTAGACATGTATGCATTTGATACGCGTACGCGACTGTAACTAAGAATAACTAGGACTTATGAGAAATTATAACGCAAAGAAAATTCCTTAAAGCACAAGGAAATCTCACGATCATTCTGTCAGGTTAATCATTTCAAGCTGATAGTAGCTCATAGTCGGAGTAGGTACAAACTGGAATTATTTCTTTGTTCCTGTTTCCATAGGTGTATGAACCCTTCCTAGTAATTAAGACCACATCACGGCAGCTCATTCCAGCATCACGCGTCTTACAGGGAATTACGAAATGAAGCATGTCTCGGGTTGAATAATTGCATTCGATTCATAGCTTCCTGTAAAAGGTATTTAAATAAAAAATTCATCAAAATTATTGTCTGCTCATTAATTATTTATTTCTTTAAAAATTATAGATCACTCTAATATCGACAATTAGAAATTTATCAAGACTCTGGAGCATCTGATTGAGGGTAGAAATATCTCAGAGTCATCGATCCTCTTGGAGAAAGTTACTGTATATATACACACAAATAGGTAACACATGTATATACTCAAACTCTCATAACACACAATCCATATATACGACCTACGTATGTGACTTAATCTTACGTAACAGCATCTCTTGAAGTTTCCTCGTGAAACCCGGATCAAGATCAATATCCGAAAATATCAGGTTCGAATAAAAGACTGACGATTCCAACAATGCGCATGCGCAGACCGGATATTTTATTAGTGAAATTTTAACGAAGGAGGATTTAGCAGAAACTCAAGTGTCAAATTGTCAAGTTAACTTTTTGGAATTGACTGACCACAGTGATCACGCATATGCGTGAGTATATACACTTGGTGAAATTCTTAGTTAAGGTGTCTATCGATAGTTACGCAATAAAAATTTCTACAGTGCGACGCGCGACACGCGCTCTCGACGTTACGCCGTTTCTCTTCTCCGAAGACTCTTCTTTCTTTCTTTCTTTCGTCACTTTGCTCTTTCTTTTTTTTAGTGGCATTATCATTATTGGCACCTCTCTAACATCCGCTCAGACCAATTTCCCCGACGTCCAACAAGGTGAACTTTCCTCCCAGGCGTCGGCGTCGGCCTAGCCACTGTAGGTGTGTACTTACTCGACGCCACCGTCGGGATTATTGTGACTCGAACTGTTCGAGCGAACCGAACTCTTTGATTCTCGAGATATATTGATCGGTATCGATCGGTGCGCGAGTACTTCCGGTTTTCAGTATCACCGTACGATCGTATCGTCTTTCAGGAATGATATGTATATTCCTTGGAATATACGAGACCCGATTCCTCTTATGGGCGGATGTGCAAGAAGTGGATAAAAGTTTGAAAACAAATTTTAACTGGTGATTCGTAGGAAACCGGTTTTTTTTTTTATTATGCTGAGAGTGATCGAGGATTTGGAATGTACTTTTTTTTTTTTAGTGCGCGTTTAGTAATTTGTGATCGTTATTGTTTTTAGTACATTTTACAGAGGTACTATAGTACGTTTATGTAAAACTTGTAAATTGTGATTTTAGATGTCATTGTGATATAGGATTTTTTTTTGAACACTTTTTATCGTTTACGCATCTTATCTATCTCACATCCGATTCCATTAAGATCTTCATCGTAAGTGAATTCAATTTGAAACGGCTGTTACTTCTCGATACTCCCGGTAACTCATTTTCGGCCTGCTTTCTTCTGCAAAAGAGTGGGGTCACGCGCACGAGCACTTCGGTATGTATAGTACTGGTAATAGTTTATTCGTAATATATATGTGTATATGCGTGATACGATGATCATTAGTCTCTTTTGTAAGAGGTCGTTCAGATCAATGATCACAGGTAAGAGTTGCATTGGATAATTGAAAGATTGAGTTTCGTAATTTTATTTACATTATAATTTTTTTATCAGTTAATTAAAAGTATGTGTATTGGCGAAGGACTTTACATTTTTATCGGGATTACATTATCAAGAAAGACCAGCTCGACGCTGATAGGCTAATAGTCGTAAACTTAAATATAAATTATTTTGAAATTTTGAAGTTAAAAATTAAAAAGGATTAAATACTTTTATTTTCGTTTGATATGAAGAATACAACTCTGCCATTCATATGCGGCCATATATGGGTAATACCCCGGATAATTGGTCCTACTGTACAAATCAAATGAATGAATGAATTTTCTATGATATACAATTTTCGACTTATTTTTTATATTAAATTATAGGTTGTAGATAATTTAAATACAATTTTGATTATTCTAAAGAGCATGTTGAGAAGTAATATATTTACAAAAAAAAAAAAATGTGTAACATATAAACTTACGACATTTTACCACGTGTTCTACTCGCTTACCTTATTATGCCAGAAAATTAAATTCCGTGACCACATCGTCTCACGCTAATTGCCAGCTATTTGATTTGACTCAGGGTTTTGAATAATTAAAAAAAAAAAGATCAACATTTTCATTAGCCAATTCCGCATTTATAAAATATTAATATAATGTGTTTCGTGTCAAAAAGGAATATAGACTTCAAACAGCATGAGATAGTTACGTGACTACGTACTTTCTATAAAATAAAAAAAAAAACAGTTTTTTAAATTCAATCTTTCGAGTATCCTTAAAAACTATTTAATGATAAAAATAATAACATTCGGTACAAAGTTTCTCGAGCGCATTAATGCATTGTTATTTTCGTTTTAATTTTTACGTTCCTTCTTTCTCTTTGCTTTTGACTCAAGTAGTCTGGCCATCTACCGGTAAGGAATGCAAATGCGATTTCTACGTTTCTCAACGTCGACTGACAAAGGAAATTAAACGTAAACGTAAAGTTGACCAAGTTAGTTGAACGAATGAGTCTAGAACAGGAAGGAGATTCGTAGGAAAACGAGTAAAGTGTGATTTGAATTTATATCTCTGAATTTTGTTATCGTATTATTAAATTTCGAATATTTCTTCATCGCTCCCGTGAAAGCTTCATAGTTCGTATACGTTAAAAAATAATCGATCCTTATAATCCTTTCTAAACACACTGCTTCGAAAATTCGTCATATATTAATATTCATGGGACTCTTAATAGCAATTCGGATAAGGTTAATTGGAAAACATATTAAGAAACAAAAGACAAGTAACAGTAATTACGAAACCTCCTGCACTTTCCCTTTCGACATTTGTTTTTGTTACACGACAAATTTTCAAAATGTTTGAAACTCTGTATATCTAGTTTTTCAAAAAATGCCTTAAACCACGTGACAACGCTTTTTCGTATAATAAAAATCACAGTACTGATTGGAATCAGTTATTCAAATTTTCACATATAAAACTATCAAAGTCGAAGAACCTTAAGAAGCTGGTTTATTGCAGCAAGGAATCATCGTAAAGATATTCATTAATTTTCACGTATAATATATAGCTGAATGAGTATGTTAATGCGCATCGATTTACACAAAATGAAACGTTACCTATTTTGTTAATATATTGATCTGGGTTAAAAGAGTCACTAGGCATATAAAAAAGATCTTTATTTTTTGTTACGTCACGTAATACATAAAGGCGACTGTATGCACACGTATTCACGTATAATCATCTTGCTTCGGCTATGGAGAAACTTTAAATGGCAATTTCAAAGAATCTGGCTCTCTAACCTAGAATTGGCAGCTTGTATGTCATATCAGATCGGAATGACCGTTACTGGCCAATCTCAAAAATGTATAAATCCAGTTTTTAAGTACGCACGCG
Source organism: Calameuta idolon (assembly GCA_030142285.1). NCBI lineage: Eukaryota > Metazoa > Arthropoda > Insecta > Hymenoptera > Cephidae > Calameuta > Calameuta idolon. The sequence continues at coordinate 2,851,966 of JARQSV010000443.1, read as the reverse complement.
AAATTTTTTTATACGTTTTATTCGCTCAGTGTCATCCAAATTGCCACGTTGCTTGTCAATCAGATTTTGCAATTTACTTAGTCCGCGAATGAATTATCCAATCACAGTAAGTTACAGGGACGATTCAATTAGACATTTTTCAAAATTACTTAATGGACTATGCAAGTGTACAGTTGATATCAGATATTCAATACTCCATGACATTGGCCGCTAGTATAGATAAATACATGTAATTTTTCCTTTAGCCATTGCACAATCGATTTTGACAATAGATAAGAAAAAATCAAAATTTCGTATACTTAATGCGTAAACATTTTGCAAATAATACTGTGCAAACAACTTCATACCACACAAACTACCATAAATTGAAATGCCAATCGACTCAAGTTCAAGAGTTTAAGCACGTGTAACTGTGGTATTTGACACATTCGACAAAAATCAGATGGACAACGAATACCATAATTTCGGTGCATCTAAACTACAAATGAATTTCATCAGTCCCCAAGGCTGATTCTCAAAAAGTTATTATTGAGAAAAAAGAGGAGAACCAAAAATTTCCCATTAACAAAAAGAAAATTAGTATCCTCTTACAGATTAATTACCTATGCTTGTGTATTTATTAATATATACATATACATATAACGATTCACCTATACCTATGTATATGAACATATATGCATACCTAGCAGACCTATAAAAAGTCCTGTCCGAGTTCTCATTACGGCAGTAGTCGCGACAGTGCAGTAGATACATAGATACGTAGTCAGACAGATGAGAGCCGAAAAACTTAAAAAAAATATAAATCCCACCATAAACAAATAATACAGAGAGCGGCGAGCACTCTAAATGAAGAGCGTAAAAAAGAAAGGTGTAACCAAGTCGATCTAAAATTCTCGATCGTCATTTCTCGATATTCGACCACGGATCCTCGATTCTCGATTCTCGAACGGCACACATGTGCACAGTCGTGCTCGTTCACTCGCTGTAAGACTTCGAGACCTTCTCCGGCGGGTCTCTCAAACGGCTCTAGTACGCCGTGAGGTGCACATCTCTTGGTAACTCACGCACTCACGCACTCGATCGACCCACCCCTCGAAGTAAGTCGGCACTCAAATTTGACTAAAAGTGAAAGCAGAGAAAAATTTTTGCAAGATATCAGTCAGTTATTAAACTTGAATTAAAAAAAATTCAGCACCACTCTCCTTACACGGTTTACGAAAATATACAGAGTACAAGTGATTTCGAGAATATTGATAAATTTTTTTATTTCAAATTCACTGTAACTGTGTGTTGATATAAGAAATTTTGTTTTTCAATTTTATGAGAAGATATTTGAATAATTTTCTGTGCTATACGTAGCCGATCATTTTCGATTTCTCCCGATAATATATTGGACATACACGACCTGATTATTTGAATAAATCGAACTTAAACGATTGAAAGTACTAATGGATTATTTTTTATTTTTTATTTTTTTTTCTTATACAGCTTCATCTCAAATCGACTCTTTTGCATCCTTTCACTGTGCCACTTGACATTTACGATATACTTTCGTTGACTGTTATAACCGCAGAAGGAAACCGTGTCAAGTTTTCTTTTTACAGGAGATACCTTGGTACAACAACGACTTGTTGATTAGTCAAAGAAACTATCAAGCACGGCAATAAACAAGATGAAGTTAGTCCGCGTCGTTCTCTTGGCGAGCATCCTGGCGCTTGCAGCATCCAGTCCAATAGTGAAGAGAGAGACACAGGACGATCTGAGTCCCTTAAACGAAGTAAGTGTTAAGTAAGCGTGTCCAGTAACTGTACCATTAAAAGGAATGAAGAAAAAAAAGTTCTAGCGCCAAGTTCAAGTGCGTTTAGGGAAAGTAGGTATCCGATAGGAATAAGAAAAACTTCACCGCTAATAGTTCCTATTGGATAAAAACAACTTGGACAGTTCCGTTATATTTTTTTATATCTATCAATCGATCAAGGCTATATTGCTTTTATCAAATTATATTCGTTTACGAAGGTTGATTGTTGTACTTGTTAATTTTTTTTTTCATTTATTCTCTTTGCGTGCAATTTTTTTTTGCATGTCACAAAATTCCCCCGGTCGATCTTCAATGTATATTCTTGAGAGGCGAGTCGAGAGTGAAAGTCTTGTCTAAGCATTGGTCCAGCTTAACCAACTCGCAACACGCAAACACAAAGTCCATATGGTAGTTTTGTAGCTGTATAGTACAGAGTGTAGTGCCTGTGTATATTGCAAGTACTTAGTGGTCACCTAGTATATGTAGGACGAGTAGAACACGTATATTACGAATACTGCACAGTTTGTAGAATCTAGTGATACGTATTGAATTGCACAATTCCATTTGATGTTTAACTTTTATTGTAGCACTGTATATATTAATTAAAATGAAACCTTTGGCTCTTTAGAGACACTAGAAAAACTGGTAAGATTTTACGTTTTTACAAATTTATTTTTCCGAATTTTTATAGGAAAAGTGAAGATTGACGATTATCATGGGATATAATGAGGTTTTGAAAATTTTTTAAATATTATATTTTTACAGTGTCTCTCAAAAATTTTAATCAATCCGTGCAATTGTCTTTTATCCGAATTCGATCGATCCGTGCGATTCAATTGAACGCAATAAATTTCATAATTCACTGGTAACGACTATCCGTACGTCAGTGTTGCATAACGATTGGACCCACTAGCCGAATTGCCATTGCGGAATTCTCTGGTGTGCTAAATAGCCTCTCTCATGAATAATGTTCCTCGTGATCAGCTACGTAATCAACACTTTTCAGAGACAATTTAATCATGTAAATAGGTATACGTGTTTCAGGCTGACGCTGACTCTACCGTCGATGGTGATCACGGTGACCGTGACAAACGAAAGATTGGAATAGTCAAGCTGGGCGTGACTAATGGAATTCTTAATTTCGTCTTTGGGGTAAAAACGGATAAACTATTCCATTATCTGTTACCGTAACACTAACCTTTCTTCTGAGTTTCATAATAATGTAGATTCCCGTCCTTGAAAACTTCTTCTAGACTCTGCTCGAGCGTGCACAAAATGTTGTTTCACTATTTTAGAAACTTGATGCGTTCCTCGACGCCAAGACCAAAGCACTCTCCTCGCTCGACGAAGCTAACAAAGTCAAGAATGCTGCGTTTGGAATTGACAATAAAAAATCGTCTACTGGGCAGTTCCTCAGCAATCTAATCTCACAGAAGATCCAAGCAGGCAGCGCTAGCATAGGACCGATCATTAACGGTGCCACGACGTTTGTGACAAGTGCTAAGAGCGGACTTACAAGTGCACTGGTATCGAAGGTAGCACCATTGAGTTCACTGTCTGGTGCTTTAACAGGTGGACTGTCTGCTGGTACAGGTAAAGAATATAAAAGTATAACCTCCAAATGTCAAAAAAATTACAGCCATCAAATTTCTAAGGGTCAAATGTTACCTGTGTCGAGCGCAATATTCATATTTCAATTATGATTTTCAGGTTCATCCATAGGAACCGGAAGTAGCTTCGGCAGTGGCAGTGGTATTCTGGGAGGACTTTTAGCCTCAAAAGTTAGCGCTCTTAGCAGTCTTAGTGGCAGCAGTAATTTGAGTGGCGGAGGAAGCGGCGACGCCAGCGCCTCTGGTGGGAGCGACGTTGGCGCAAGCGCAGGCGCGAGTTCAAGCGCGGGTGTTGGCACGGGAGTAAATCTTGGAGCGTTTGCCAATCTTGGCGCAGGGGTAGGACCATACTGAGCTGAATCAGTTCGGTTTAATGATTAACGATCGTAATCATCCTTGTGATCGTTTTATGCTTCGCACGGTGAATCCTCGCAATGCTTTCACATTAAAACGCAATTCGAAATTCCATTGCACCGAGTAGTATTTTTGTAAATTGGAGTAAGTATATCCCAGGCACAGGGCAGTTTAGCTAACCTATTTGCAAAGACGCTTTTTTAATTGGACATTTTTTTTTAACGAAATCAAATTCATGAAAAATTATCCCTGCATCGTTCCCGTACGGCTCTTAATGATTTTTCTTCGGTAAATCTGCATAAGAGCGCCGCCCTTCGTGAAATTGACTCTTTAAGAATATTAAAGGAACTACAATATTTTCTTTCTGGAAGAAAAATTAAAGCGACGGAGCCTTTTTTTTCTACGAAAGAATAATTGTTTCTTCCAGTTTGGACGCTAATGACCAGAGAACGTGTGCGTTCAGCCCTCGATATAATACATGTGTGCCCACCCAACCCCTACGGCAACCTGCACCATTACACAAAAAGGCCATTAAAAATTTAGCCACAAATATTATCGGTTTTATCCGGCCAACGGTGTAAATAATACTAAGGTGTACTTAAATAGCTATAGTTTTAAGATTGTAAGGCAAAGTCCATTACGATCAAATTTCTATGTAAATGATGTAAATAACGGATTTGTAATACGTTCAAATAGGAAGAATCAATGTCAATAAAATCTCGACTTTCTTTATTTTATTTTTATCGACACGCCGAGATATTTATTTGTACACTCTTGCTGTCTAGTGTTTCAATACGAACAACATAAATGCTCCCAATCCCATCGATCCTATCCCTTATGGATAACATACGAATATATATATATATATATAGTAAAGCATTTTTTATAAACACGTCGTACAGCATATCAACTCCCACGATTTGATTGGTTAATCTCATCGACTACTACGTCATCGACACCGTCCAACTTCGTTAGTCCAACTGACTACGTTTACTTAAGAATCAGCAATCAATTCCGTACAGTATTAAAACGCTTACGGAATAATAGAGAGGTTTCGACACATATTGAGAATCGTAAATTTTTTTTCGCCCGGAGCAATTTTATTTTATCGCACCAGAGAAGCCGGAATAAAACTTTGTCTTACCTAACGAACTACAGCAAAAGTACACATTTTAACGTGCCAAAAAATTTTTGCAAATTTTTTCGCCGTACTGGAAACAGGTCTTCTCGAAAGAATGGAATTTCGAAAAATATAACTTAGCGTCTATTTGTATTGTCATTGAATATATCATACGTGCATCTGCATCTATTTGTCTTACGATCGAGATCGTTCATTGTTCTTTTTTGTTCGTTCGCAGGAAACAATGACAACCACCACGGAGGACATTCCTGAATTCGACAGAACTCGAGTATCACTAGACATCCCGCCACCAGTCTTCGGCGGTGGCTTCAGTCTTATTACAAACGCCAGTAAGGTCGTTGGCAGCGTTATTCTCGTAAGTATATTCGTATATGATGATAATTAATTAATTACATTGAACACAGTATACACACATTTTTGCTACAGTTAAGTTCAGTTGCATCTAAAGATCCCTTCACTCGTTCGTGTTGCGCAACTGTACAAAGTCGACATACGGTACACATATCTACGCATACTTCTACGTACACTCGTAGATCATCAGATTCGTACTGCCGTGTTTATAAAAATTTGTGCAATCGAGTAAAACCACTGATTATTTTTTGCTCTTAGTTAAATACGTCACTGTACGCTTACAGTTACTTTTTTTTAAATCCCGTATATGAGTCATTAAACTCTTTGCCAATCGTAGCAATCGTGTATAGTATATCTATACCGTGCATCGACGAACTGATACTTTTCACATTGCAGAATTCAGCCCGCAGAACACAGGACGTCTTAGAAGTACTGAAGCCATTGTTTCGTGGGATATTCGCAATTAAGGGTCTGCCTTCGGACAATCCGCAGTAAAAATACAGCGTAACGAGATAAGACAAAATGATAGGAAAGGACTAATGGGATCTGTGCAATTATAAATACAATCGATACCAGACTGGATGGTACAGTGGCGGTCGGTTGGACGATTCGTAGGCCAATTATCGGCCAATGAATTAATTTAAATAAGCGCGCGAAATCCGCGACGAATTCAAAACGGGCACGCGGGTCATTTCCTAATTTTATTTGCCATATGATCAACGTTCCTGTTTTTTTTTGCACTTGCGGAAATTGCGAATATCGATATTACAGTGCTGTAGTGTATTACGTATCGAACAGTTATACCTGGAACGAAGCTGTTAAGATAAGAAGATGAATCTTGGAAGTTTAATTGAATTGGATGAATTGATAGTTTAACATATTTTATAGGTAATATTGATAATTTTTATCGACGGTGCTCTATGTCCAAGTATCGAACTAAGTCAGTTTTATATTGTTTTTTTATATTCATGGGTTCGTCGACTGTACTTGCATCGTTGTTATTCTATGTAAGATATGCTTTCCCGGTTATTTCAAAAGTTTTATCAGTCTTTAATAAGTCATGTGGATACCGTATGCGTATAGCGTATAACGATTTTAATGACTGTTGCGTACGTGGATTTTATATCCTCGATGACATATTGTAACTTTGTACGTGTTCTTGACGTAATAATAATTTCTCCATATTTTTCATTGTATATAATAAACAGGTTTTCGCATTTTACTGAAACTTTTTCACATACCCACTTTCTTCGTCCACAGACCAACCAAGCCGAGTGAAAGCAGCAGGAAGTTCAATTTGCAAAGTACAAGATAAATTGAAGTACGGAAAAAGTATAACGACACCGTTTAAACAATTTTTGAACCATCGGCAAAATTTCGTTGAACTTGTGCCGCGAGGAAGTATGCGAATATTTAATAAGCCAAAAAAAAACTTCAGGAAGACAAATTTGCGTAACGCAACGTCCAAGGGCAAAATTTAAAATTTGGAAAGAAATATACGTCTCCGGTCACGAACCGTGAAATACTTACTATGCGTACGAAGACGACGAATAAATAGTAATAAAAAATTAATTTTACATGTACGTATTTTTCTTCTCGTCCTTTTCCTTCGCATCTTCGTCTCTCTCGATCGCTATGATATCCCAAAGATTCCTTAATGCCTCAGCACAGACGTGTTGCAACTTTGAAAATTTCCTTGCCGATTACGTAAATCCAAAATACTCGGCAAGGCTGCGTCGTTACAGTCAATTTTACTGGTTGCAGAACGTTGCAAAGTTGTATCGTATGTTATTCAGGTCTTTTACCATCGCCAGTTGCATACGAAGGTGATTCTGAACTTTGAACTTTCCTAGGTCAAAGTTACCTGTCCCCGATTATCTCGGTATATTCATCCAGGCCTAATTTGCATGCACCAATGTTTTGTCAGTTGCATAATTTATAACGAAGTCTCCGTCAGCGATTTAAAAATACGTGACGACATTTTGCGTAATTGTTTCCTTCGAGTATTAAGTATATACTCGTAGACGTATGTAGGAGAAAAAATAACTCGGCCTATGATCTTTCAAGTGAGGCTGTTGCCTTAGTCGCACTGCATCTGATATTATGGCGTATGACATACGCATAACGTATGCAATATTTCGTAAGTGCTAGAAACGCACGGATACGCTTTACGGAGGGATGAAATTTTAAGAAGAAATATTTAGGTCGTCTTGATAAAACTTTCAAATACCAGGAAGTCTGTGACTACGTCTGCTTTATCATATGTGAAATATAATGAATAGTCAGCCATGTAATTTCATGGATATTCGTGAAATGTCAACCTTGAATACTTATACTGAATTCCGTATGAATAATAAATATCAAATACTGCCAATGACTGTACTTCCCTGTATGAGTAATCAGATTAACAATTTCCATATTTGGTTATAATTTTGTACTATATTATAATACATATAGTATATATTTAAATATAATCCTAAAGAACTGTTACTGCAATACAGCAGTGTATGATGGGTTGCATACTTCAGGCTGTAAATTGTGCAGATATCTTTATAGCTTTTTATAAATTTTGAATAAGGCAGAGAAATATAATTTTTTTTTGTATTTTATTATATATACTTTTAAGGACATTCCTTGCAGTGATTTATATTTTATCATTAAAAGGATTTTGGGTAAACTTTTTTTTTGTTGTATTTTAGAAATACCACTATTTTATTTAACAGATAATTTTTTTTTATATTACGGCTTTTGTCGTTTTATTGTCGTTTATTCGTTTTTTTTCGATACTTCTATGAGATGAGAATTCACGCAAGAAATGCTAATACACGGACGTCCTTAGAGACTCGTTAACGGTTCCGTTTCGTGGATCGGTAATGACGACGTTGATCTTTCGTAAAAATGCAGACGCCCTTGAAGACTATTTCGTGCGGCGAAACCCACGAGGACTCATCGGTTTGGCGTTTAGTCCGAACTCTGCTGTCTGACAAGATGCACTTGTTATATAGAGGAGCCTTAACCTCTAGCTACACTTAGTGACCGAAGAGAATCCGTGTGTTTAGTCATTGGTTAGGAAAGCAAAGAACGACAATTTTTGTGTTGACAAAAGTCATTGAAAACAATTAAATAAAGTATTTATTAAATCGAAAGGAAAGTGTAAAAGGAAGAATTGACGACAAAGTGCAAGAAATTTATCAGAGTAAGAGGAGAAGAAAAATATTGTACATACAAATAATACGTAACGATTGGGTGAACGTTTGTGGGTTTATCGTTTTACTCCACTTATTTCGTAATTGAGTAATAATCCGCGGGTTTGTAATCTAGGACACATATTTTTATCTCGATAAATTATTAAGAACGCGTAAAAAGTTTTTTTTTTCATGGAAACAAAAAAAAAATTAAAATTCATATAAAATCGTACAACGCTCCAATTATTATTATGCATCGTAAACCTTGGATCTAGAAGGTGTCTAGGGATATCCAAGGTAAACTGGAACACTCGCTCTAGTACATTTTTCTTGTTTCTTTTCGTCCAGTCTAAGAAATCAATTTCGCAATTCCTTTTCATACGTATTGCAAGTTTCTTTTTTTCACCCGCAGTCCCAGTAACGTAAAGTGCTCAGTGCATTCTCTAGATTTACAAGGCAATCAAAACAGACCAAACTCCCATAATAATAATAAGTTACGCAACAGTGCTGTTCATATTCTTTCAATATAAACCAGTTGCCTTCACCAGATCCGTACCTTTCTCCAATGAAAAAAAAAGTTTATCAAAAAAAAAAGAGCAAAATAATTTTTTTAGTTTTCAAAATCATCGTAAGACGAATAAAAAAAAAACAATAAACTAAGATGAATCCATCGAACGCTATTTTTAGATACGTCTCTCTAATTCTTCCTCCCGGAAGTTCTCTGGATCTTCGTTATTAGGTATAACAAGATCAAAGACCTGCCGAGCTCAGTACCCAGTTATGTATAAGGTAGAAGCATTTCTGAAGTGTGGCAATTTGGTAGCCAAGAGCAGAAGACCAAAGCAATAGCAAGACCAGCAGCGACCCAAGAGAGACTAGAGTGTTACGACCTCACGGTTTCATAACGGAACAAATCCATAAGAAAACTATTATGTAAAGACGAGGCGCTGGCCTCAGCTTCATAGAATCTGAGGACGTTAGTACTAGTACCGGCTAAGAAATCCTTCGCGACGTTTTAATCTTCATCTCGGGGCCGGTCCGGTGGAGATGGCTACTCGAGGCACAAGGTGATCCTTACATACCACCCATTTCCCAAGCGTGAGTGCAGAGTCGAGAAAATTCTTTATCCTTCCTTTTTCTTTTTATTATTTATTATTTACCTTTCCCGTCCTCCTTGGTGCATGCAAATACATTGCATTGCATTTCGCTCTTACCTACGATCCCAGTGCTCGTATCGCGAAATGGCATCGGCCAGTTCGCCATTGATCTCCCAGTGCTTCTGAGTTTTTCACATTCCTGTCGTCACAGTGCAACTGTGAGTGTCTCTTGAATTCTTCATTTCATTGCTGTTTCATTGTTCTTCAGTATTTTTTCTAGTGCTTAAAAAAATTACTATACTTGTACCCTCGTGGTTTTAGCTTGAGCTTAAATACACTTTGTATCCTGTACGTGGCACTTAGTATACCTATGTACGTGTTTGTGAATCAAAGAGAATTTTAACTCATTTTCTGTTGAATTTATGAAATAAGATCTCACATAGATAACGTAACGTGAAATTAACGAATTTTTTTATGACCATTATATAAGGTCTCCGGTGTCGGTTTTACAGAAATATCATTTTAACAATATCATTGCGTAACGATCTTGAGGTGTAATGTAATATCGAAAATTTGAAATTTCTAAAATAATATCTCAAAAAATAGTTCGTTCACTTGACTTGACCTAGTTGATCGTTAAACATTGGTACACTAACTATGGTTACCTTGACACGTTGCCTATATTTACTGTGAGTCAAAATAAAGCGTAAAACAAGTTCTCTTAAAATTCTCATAGACCAATTTATTACGTAGGAGATATAAAAAATGAAAATGGATAAAAATTGTTTTCGAAAGTCTTAATTATTGATACATCTAAAACAGGAAAGTGGAAGAGAACCCAAGCAAGGTCATATCTCCGAGGAACAGGTCCCTAAAACATGTACCAACTCTCTAACAGTGGTGACAGGGCAGATTAACCTAGTTCCCTCCCTCTCCGTCTTTCTCTCTCTTCCTTAACCTTATGCATGTTGAGTATCCTCAAATTATTATGCAATATCAATCACGAGATACAACATACCAGATGGTCAAGTGTTACAAGGATTTTGTATCGCTACTAATTCTGGGACTTGTTTACCTATGGCCCTTTCTGTTATCAAGGGATTGCGTATTATCATTAGCATATCTCACTAAGCAAACTTTCAAAATACATTAGCATAATAATTACATAAGACGGTCAAGTCTTACAATTACTATCCGATTTCGATTTTCGTAATTTTTATTACGAATTTTTGGGCCTTACGTACGGCCCTTAATCAAGAGATAGAACCACTGTCGTTAACGTATATTCAAAATTTATTAACTCGAAGACACGTGTTATTTTCAATAACCATATAAAGGATCGATCAAGGCAAACGTATCACCTTATGTTATCGATTTTGTTTCTATGTTAGAACCAACTTCAGGTTGTACACAGGTTGTGCTGAATTACCCTGTATGTACATACATATAAATGATGCAAGATCAGTTTACGGGAATTTCCTTTTGGCCTTGATGAATGGTTTTTTTTTTTTCGGAAAAAATAATTAATCACCCTAGAAAATGGTGGTCACTGAAGTTTTTATGCATGCGGCGGATATTAAAAGGAAGAGTCGTGCCCAAGGAGGTTTATCGACCTCTCTGACGTAGGAAACCAGTGAGGTACCCGTGTGTGTTCACATGGGCATTGACTAATACTGTATAATTTGCAAAATGAATATACATACATGTGTATCGGTGCAAAGATCTTTGGACGTTTGTGCAAATTAGATGATGGACCAAGGCCACGTCCTTGAAGTGAAATGTCAAATATTCATACACTAGAGTGGATCAATGTCCTCGTATTTTTATTAGCATTCAATTATTCTTCCATTGCTCATTATCATTTCTATAAAGATACTTTGATCGAGATTTTATGCTTCTTTCCCGGTTGTCTTGACAGATTCCCTAATATTTTCGAAAATATAAATCTGTGTTACCATGAAAAGATTTTACAAGGTTTCTATCGAACTCTGTGATGCATGAAATATACGAAAATTGGAATTTCCACATAATCGTTCAATTTTCGATTTTTTTTTTTCAAAAATACAATCACCGATTATTGTGACAGGACAGGTTGACGATGCACAGCGTTGCCAGCTACTTCGACACGAAAACTGCAATTATTCTGATACGAGGTCGAACTTATTCTCGCATCTTTCGATAATACCTTCTTGTGCAAAACATAGGTTAATCCACTTTTTCAAGTGCGATACTTTATATCTGAAATCGGCTCGGTCCATTGCATATTTTATATCTTGGATCACAAGATGATAAATGTGAGAAGTTATGATGAAAATGTAGTATACAAAAAATTAATTTCCAAAGACAGTCGTCTTATCTTACGCTCGAAATACGTTAAATAACTTGTTATCGAAAAATATGAGTAACTGCAATCTAAACAAAGAAATTCATAGGTTTTTCCTAAGCGATTTCTTAACCGGATATTTCGCTATGTATAGGTATACATATATTTATGACTTTAACGCACCTCGCAGGAATCCACTCTAATCTATTTTACGTAATGTCAAACTTTTCCGTATTCACCAATTCCGTAACGCAATTCTCTACTAATGGCATCTAAGGTGACACACTTTCGTCCCGAAGGATTTTATCTTAGAATTTTTCTCCATCCATTCTACGAGAGAATCATTGACGCCTAAGATAGCTGCGCCCGTGGTAGAAACATAAAGACGTTTATAATTGTTAGATATTTTTCAAGATTTTTACAAAAAAAGTGTGGGAAATAAATGCTGGCAAAATTTTGCGAATTACAAATCGCGTAATAAGAATATATTTAAAGACGAATGATTATGATTTGTATTTACTGTTGATTCGCGTGAAAGTATAATGCTACTGGAAAAAAAAAAAAAAATCATTGAGGAAAATTTTTGAAAATCTATTAAGGCGGTTCTCATGAAATTCTTACAAATTTATCAATCGCATTAATCGGGTGCGACTGTGCCACCTAGTACGATAATTAGGTAATTGGCACCAAAAGCATGTCCGACGTTAGAATTACGTACTATCGTCTCACAATCGGTATGGACGAACACGTGGTCAGCCTGAACGAGAGTGAAAGTGAAATGATCGCTGGTGGCTCGGATCCACGTGGTTGTATAGTCCTCGCAAGTACTTGGTGTAGTTGTAATACAGCAAGGGACGAACAACTACCGTACCAACAAGAATCCAATAACTCCAGTGTTAAGTTCCTGTGGATTTTGTTGCTTGAAAACAGTGTAGTAACGTGACGTGCGGTGTGACATGCAATTCCATATGACAGGACGTAAAGAACTGTAATGCGAAAAATTTTTTTACCGATATAATTGTTGTGCTGCTTTTCTCTTTCTTTTTTTTTTTTTTACTTTTCGTTGAAGATTTTTTCGAGCGATCGAAATCTTGCTATCGAAGTATACAGCTTTCGTGGAATTCCGTAGAAAGTGTTTCTGGATCCTGTCCCATTCTCAGGCTCGATGCATACCAGGAACTGTTATTATTATTATTATTATAACGGTGCACATTATTGCAGTCCGATCTCGTTGAAGGTTTCGTAAAAGACGCCATGCCGATATTCGGTTCACGTATCGTCACGACATCACGTACAGCTGTGTCAAAATATATCGGGCCCCCGAAACTTTGCAGATTGGACCCTGTGTGCGTTTAATCATGTATCGTAGTCCAGTAATGTTACGGCTTTCCTGAGGTTAATACTGATGGTGGAATTGCGTAGGGATAACCGTGAGTTATTGAGAGTTTATCAATTACATTTTTTTTTTGGGCCTCATGTATTAGGATATTCCATGTGCATTAATTGGCATATTAAAACTAGTTTAGTATATTATGCATTGGAATTGCTATGATATTTGTGTCTGATTTCGTACCTAGAATAATTTATTTCGTGTTGCTTCGTTCTGCTTTAATTGGAATTGCCTATCAGTTTCTCTTGTGGTTTTATGCAACTTTCATCAATTAAATTAGTGACTATTAAACTTGTTAGATTGGACAATTCCTGATAAAAAATAACGAACCTTCTCATTTATGTAACTTCTGTTTTGATGGAATTTCAATCAACGCTAAACTGATAATGATTTTCATTTCAGATGCCTTCCATCGCTACTGGAGTCAACATCCGGATTTGTTTATTGATCTGTGCCATCGGATGTTCTCAAGTTAATTCTCAACAAGCTTATTGGATTCCATACACCGCTGTAAATAATTATGGAAATTACCAATTACCGGTAAGAGAATTTGCTCAAGGAATTGTCCAGCAGTCTCCAGAGACGGATTACAAAAATTTAGAATATTACGAAGGAGAGGACAGAAAGATATACGAAAATCAGCAAGCAATTCCATCAGTGGAATTGCAAAATAATTATCGATTTTATCAAGTACCACAAAGAAGTCCAGAGGATCTTTATTATCGGAGTTTTATTGGAACCACAGCAATTCCACCAGAGTACAAAGTGCCCGTACCCAGCAAACAGTATCGCGATGACTATTATCAGGACTACCTTCCCCTCGAATCAGAAGAAGCAAAGAAGGAGCCTGTGGATTCATCAAGGAATTTCAAAATGACTGACAAAGATGAGCAATTCCATAAAAAAATTAATATACTCGAAAGAATGCTAATGGATGTGCATTATCGTCCAAGTCCCGAAGAAACGGAAATCATGAACTCCCTGGAAGATCAAATGTTATCAGAGTCTAAAATTCCAGAAGATGCCAAAAGGGTCGCCAGGCAAATCCAAAAACAACGACCAGGATTCTTATGGACTCTGGCACGAGTAGCCTTTGAGGTTAGTGAAAGTTGACGAGGTTCAATCATGCTATGATTGGAAAGATTGCAATTCATAATTTCCCATATCGAATTAATATCGATCAGCTACGGTCCAAATACTTTTTTTTTATTAGTTCCGCCATGTTGTTCCCATATATCGCTACACACACATCTAGGATCTCCTAGAATATATTGACCGTCTCTACAGCCGTGTATCGTGGGTTGCCATACGTTCAGGCGTTTCCCAAATCACGCGTTACTAATTATTTTATTATCAACGCCCAAATACCATTACTAAAACTTATTGAATTTTACATTGCAGAGTTTCAACGATACTCGATCAGCTTTCAAGCAAATTGGGGAACTTGTAAACGATAATTTTGCACCGGAAACCACTACTAGCAGAACGCCCGTCACTAGCAGTACTATAGTGAGTTCGATGACAGCAGCAAGTGCAACAGTTGAAGATAGCAATTCCAACGTTACTACAACAACGACAAGTACCACTACGGAAATGCCCAAGTTAACCAGGACGGAATTTCAAGGAATTGTCAGAAGAAATCTTCGTGGGCTCATTAGATTGTTCAATATTGAATGGAGAGATGCGATCAATGTAAGTTTAATATTGTGGAATGATTTTTTTTCTAAAGCTGCCCCAAAATTAAAAAAATTGTTTTTACAATATTAACTCTTTTTTTTTGTTGTTTTAGGATTCCAAGATCAGTGTACGCGAATTCCAGCGCGATCTTGGCAATCAGATTCGACCTTACATCCAAGACTAAATGAAGCGCACCTGAGAGAACTATAATGTTTTTGTTGTAAAGCACATAAGTGGATTCGACAGTGAGAAAGTATCTGCATGGCAGAAACAAAAGTGCTGATTCATATGTACCTAATGAACTTTACCAAGTGATGCGGGAGTACGAATGGCCAAAGACTGAATTCGTAAAAACTAACACGATTATATATATTTATTCACATAATTTATTAATTTATCAAAATCGCTTGTGAAGTCAAAGCGTCGCCATTGAATTTACAAAGAAAGTCTATCCATGGTCCACCGTAGTTGTCACGAGGAAGGAAAAGAGAAAGAAGGAAGATAAATAAAAAAAAAATAGGTCCGAAAAAATGAGCATTTTTCGAAATCGAAGATGAAGGGAAAATTCGCAGCCTGTTTAAGCTTCGTTGTTCTCACAATATATTGAATGGTGTATATTCCATTGTAAATTTTTTTAATTTTCAACTTGAAAATAAATTTTTTTGCTAATGCTACATTATTATATTGCACGTTTTGCATTGCGAGGGACAGAGCAACCATATACGCGAACCTATCGGACCCAGTATTATGTAATAACGCAAAGTCGGCCCACGCGTTTCTGCTGTGCTGAACGAAAGAAAAAATAGAAAGAAAAAGATAAAGAGTTACATGGTAACGGTAGAGAAAGAGGAAGAGAAGGAAAATATATGCCGGCTTCTCGAATAAAAACGAGATTCTCCCGATTGCGACAGTAGAAAGCAAACTCGTAGAATACACGAGCGTTGATTGGTTAGAGGGATGGCGTGGGATTGGGCGACGCTTCCCTTAAAGACAGGCTCACTTGTGCGCGCGCCAACCACTTAATCGTCATTTGTGAACACACGAGGACATTGCGATTAAATTAGTGTACTTAAAATTTGCGGAAGGAAGATTGAAATAAAAAAAAAAGAAAAGCATAAAACGAACTATGGTTGGTCAACATCCTGTTTTTGTTCTCTTCGCCATTCTAACTGTTTCGTTTAGCGAAGTATACGGAGTAAGTGACATAATTAACACATAAAATATTTGACCTGACAAAAGCTCAAAAATAAATAGTCAAGATTATCGAATTTTTTTATAATCGAAAAATAAACTGTCAATTCGTTAAATTATTATTTTTGTAGTCCTATAATTATCTGCGTTTTAATATTAAAAAACAAAGTGTACTTATTAGCGTAAAAAATCAAGATACTCATCACGGCCTATTTCCTAGTAATACTAGATTCCTAAGAATTTTTCAAAAAATTTGTCAAATAAACACTGCATAAGCTCGGTATGTTTTTTTTTATTTTAATAAAATAGCATAAATCCCAAATTGTGTTCCATATTTTTGGTCAAAGTATTTTTTTATTAAAGCAAATCCTGCTTGACTTTCATTCACGAAAGTTGTGCAATCCTCAAGGTCTCGTGCTAGATTCGCGCGCGAAAATACGAAATGTATGTGGGCTTTGATCATCCTTCGTTAAATAATACCGCAAAGTACCATCATGTTTTAATGAAGCATCGTCCTAA
>JARQSV010000443.1:2817535-2835230 GCA_030142285.1 Calameuta idolon | reverse complement strand
CCCACAAGAGTTCATCATCCATGTTTGCACATATTCGCGTGCATATGGCCGAGTGAAAGTGAAAATAATACTTGTACAAACTTACTATGTAATATATCGCTTTACCGAGAATTAGCGCATAAATTGAATAATTTATGCAAAATAATATTACTTTTGCGTCATTTCATTATCACTGTAATAAGCTTGAATAAGAATCTTCATAATCCTTACAGAATACCCTGGTAAGAGTGAAGCGCCAGGAGCTGGGACCAAGTGGCGAAATCGTAGACAACATCTTTAACGTAAGTAATACATAATGTTATCGATATTCAAATTCATTGGAATCTTACAAATTAATTACAATTAAGAACAATAATTCTTCAGATACCAATAACAGCCATTCGACAAACCGCTACGGCCGCGCAGTCGTTCTTGCCGGAAAATACCGAAACCATTGATAGCGTCTTTAAGGTAACATGACGGTTAATATATTTTTCGAAATCATATTTCTCTAATTATTATTAATGACGTACGGGCATTCATTGAACTTGCTCGATAGATTCCTATTATGACTTTGGAGGCTGTCGGTACTCTTGTGAAGAGTACAGCGCCACAGCGGGAAGAAATACAACGACGCCGCGCAGAGAGACGCGACCAGTTACAGGCGCAACGCGAACAGCAACGAATACAGCGGGAACAGCAGCGCCTCCAGCGTGAGAAGTTACAACAGGAAAAGTTGGAGCGTCGTAAGCAGCGCGTACCTCGTCATTATCATCATGATCCGTTGGGTTTAAACTCACTGGCGAATCTGCTGGTCGGTCATCATGGAATCCTCAGCGGTCATTCTGGTCTTGATAGTCTCTTTACGTTTGGCCATCAGAGCCACAACAACAACCACGGTAACCATGGAAACCATCAAGAAATTATAGCAAGTCACGGTGGTCATGGTGGTCATGGAAGTCACGGTAGCCATGGTAAATAATTAAAATTAATACCATTAATTAAATTTACTCGAGTAATCTAAAAGATATTAATTTTTAACATATCGTTTAGGAAGCCACGGTGGCGGAAGTGGCGAGAACACTTATGAGGTATACGAAGAAGTGAACGAAGACACGAAACCCACGCTTTGGCAAGGATTTGGAAGTTTCTTCGGGTCTCAGGCCTCAGCGTCGTCCGACAAAATACAGAACAAAGTAGCGCCGAAAATCGATCGAAAGAAACATAGTCGATATCAAGATGACGAGTTTCCATTAGAAAATAAAATAGCACCGAAATACAACAGTGGATTTTTCCCGGCGTCGTCGGACGACGAGTATGTCGCTAATGGACGTAACGGCAGAAGTAGGCTAGTTTTCGAACACAGGAGCATCTGACATGACTCTGACAAAGGAAACATATACCTATAACAGTCAAGGGCCAATTTCATGATAATGAAGACAGGATTTTTCCAGAAAATTTACAATGGTAATTGAATAGCGCCATCAAATTTTCCAAGACTCGCAGGCACTGTGAATAATCTAATTAATATGTACATACTAATTAAATCATTAATCATCGTCTTAAGCATATCTGTATATATAGATATATTGTAAATGTAATTTTGCTAGTAAATTATTTTTTAATAAACATTTCTAATTATGCACCTACGCGTTTGGCTCACTGTTAGGAATCCTCTCAAAAATATTCCCTCGCCACGGCACTTGAAGAAAAATATATATACAAAAATTGCATAAGTTCAAAGTTCCTGAAATCCCGTCAATTTAATAAATTATAATTTTAAATGACTATACTTTCGACTATTCAAATATAATTAATACAAGTGCCTCTAATCGTACATACTCACGCTCGTCGGATTCCGTTATTATAAATTGTCCAAGGCAACAAAAAAAACACTATAAAATTGATTAGTCACGATTAAATTGCTAATAAATAACGCAAAACGAAATACGAATTTACACCATTAATTTTAATTCTCCTTATGAATTGTCTTGACGCAATTTAATTCGTTCCCCAAATGTCTGCAATAGCAATAATCAACGATAATAATATGCACGAACAGTTAAAAACCTTGACTTGTAGTGTGTACTTTAATAGTTTTGCCTGGTAATTCCCTGCGTGTACGTAATAGAAATACGACACCCCGATTGGTTCAATTCCTGAGAATATCCCTACTACGTTTAAGAAATGTCATGCCTTGAGGAAATATTTTAGAATTCATCTTGTTTGCCAGTTTCAATTGCCGCGAAGAACAGTGACGATGAAGATGGAGTCAAGGAAGGTAGAGATTGTGCTGTTGCTCTTTGGATTGGCAGCCATTGCTACAGTAAAGGCACAGGTAATATCAATTCGATATTCATATGTTGTATCAAAGAACGACTGGTACGTGCAATGGATTTGAAAAGAAACTTGAATTATCCGCGTTATGATATACAGTATTATTTTAATCTAAATAACAATGTCGCTCGACTGAACTGGTTTTTGACGAACTTGAACATTTTACTTGCTTTTATATCCTGTTTACCTTGAAACGCGCATTAACGTAAGTATACACAGGCATTAGTACATGTACGTACCAGAGGAGCATGTGTGATAGGCTTAATTCGTAAGTACATTAAAATCTTATTATATGGTCGACATAAAGAATGTGTTTAGAATGGTCGAATTTTTTATTTTTAGAATATCCGCATGTCTGTTCGTCTATTGAGTGAAGTCATTAGGTGATGTTTCCAAGAAATTACAAAAATGTAACAAAAAACGAGTAACGTCAGTAATGACTAAACTTATTAGCCTACAGGTTACCTCTGTTCTGCAGCTGCTTTCATATTGTCATTAATATGTCTGATATACGTGTGCATACTTAGTGATTTTGAATGCATTCTAAAAAATTCCATTGCTGTTTGATCTGATCAATGTGCAGGTGCAGTAAATATTGTTCTGTTAATTCTCAGATTCCGTTTCTACAATTTACTGATGGTGGGGTCAAGGTCAATTTTGCTGGGTACCATGCTCAGGCTGGTTTAGGTGGTTTATTGGGAGGTGCAAAGACGGGTGGAGGTTTGCACGCAAGTGCAGGTACGCCGACGGGTGCACATGCATCTGCAGGTTTAGGTGGACTTCTGACTGGAAATACAGCGAATGCTGGTGGGTAAATTTAAAGATGAAGAAGTAATATGTATTTTGTATAATTAAAACAAACATTTTCTCTATCCCAGGTGGCGGTCTTCACGCCAGAGCAGGATTAGGTAACGGTGGTCCTGAAGCTGCAGCCGGTCTTGGAGGTGCACTGGATGGAGGCGCAGGTTCGTCGGCAGCAGGTGGTTTATACGCTGGTGCAACTACTGGTGGTGCAGCAAGTGCAGATGCAGGAGCAACAGGAATCACTGGTAGCAATATTCAAGTGATAAAAAAACCTGCGCAGAAGAATGTTGGAATCTATAAACAGAAGGCAGCAGGAGAATCGTCTGCATCTGCAGGACTTTTTGGCAGTGTCAATGGAGGTGCAAGTGCAGACTCCTCAGCCGCAGTTAACACTCGCATAAACACCGTTAAGGATGATGTTCAGGTGCGAAACCTAGAAGTACCCGCTGTTGCGGCTGGACCAGCTTTCGCAGATGCTGGTCTTTTCGGAGGACTCTATGCAGGTGCAGGAACTGGTAGTGGCAGTGCTATTGTCAAAACAGTGGAAGAAACGCAGGTTCCAATTCATAGATCTGTTGTGCAAACTGCACCTGCTAATGCAGGTGCAACTGCACAGGGCGCACTATATGCCGGAGCTAGTTTGGGTAGGTCTCTCAAAATTTTAGTCTCCGTACGACGTATACCAAAATATATTTTTGCCGCACCTGCAAGCCCAGATTTTGAATTCTTTTCAGGTGGGGAATCCTACGTGGATAAACCAGTATATCCTGCACGATGGCATCATACTAAAAGGATTCACGTAGCTCCGAAGAAAACTGTAAATTATGATTCCTCCTCTGCTCTGAACGCAAATGCAGGAGCTCAGGGTTCGGCTTCCGCTACGGCTGGTCTAGCCGGTGGATTATATTCGAGAGCAGGCATAGAAGGTGGATCTGAAAATGGTGCAACAAAATACAAAAGTGCAACGTTTTTCGACGACGTCTTTAACGTGAGTAACGAAAAGATTGTCTGAATTATTTTTATCTAATAAATAGAAGATAAAAATATAAAATGCCATCTGGAAAGACCAATCCACTTGACGTATTAGGACTTCCTTATGGCATTCACGATCCGCAAATAAATCCGTTTTTGCTCATGATCGTGAGCAGATTTAATTATTTACTATTTAACAAAGTAAAGAAGCTTAAAGTCAACTTAAATCTCTTTTTCATTTTTATAGATACCAATCTCCACACTTACAGCTGTAAACCAGCTACTGAAAAACAATGGTTAAGGAAAATTTATCGTATCTTTTATACTTTCTAAAAATATATTTTACTTCGACTTTTTCCTCATTAATGTACTTGTTTACCGCTGCATTGTCTTTGTTAAATATTTTATACTTTTCACGATTCTTACTTTTTATAAGTTTTCAATGTAAAAATACCCTAAAAAGAATATGTTTGTTTTTTAATTGAATCAACATATAAAATATATACCCGGTAATCGCTATCTACATATGATAATACTGAAATAAACTGTAATCTCCAACCACCTTCTTTATTGTTCTTTGTTCGAACCATTGTCATTTTAAACAAGTCGTTCCCAACGCCAGTCACGTTCACACTTATACACGCATCAAATGATTCACGATGCATAATAAAATCGTTAAAAAAATTCTTCAGAAATATGCGACCTTCAATTTCAAAGGTTTACCTTAGCAAAAGTTACTGCGATATCCATTAGATGGTTATAAAAGAAATTTTTTCAAAGTTATTAATTAAAAATTAATCGCTGATATCAAATATCGTTCGGTAGGATCCACAGTACAGAGTATTAGATAATGTACAAAGCGATCTATGTTTTTTTATACTCCAAACCGGAAGTAATGATCGCTTGACTGGTCAGAAAGCACGAGGTCCGTCCGTTCTCCCGATGGTTTCCAATGTGGATGGATCATTCGATCGAAGACCGTGACTCGGACAAGTTGTGAAGAAGGTACCGATCCAATTTCATAGAAGATTTTCTAGAGTGAAGAATAAATCGATAGAACCGGTAAGTTTATAAATTTCGTTATACTTATATAAATCAAATAATTTTTCTATCGTCAAAAATTCTGTCAATTTAAAAAGAAATTACAATAAACGTCATCGAAATCAATATAATAATATTATACAGGGTGATTCACAAGAAACGCACCAGGCAAGTGATTCTACCGTAGAAATGAAACGGACAGGCTAATTTCAATTGATGGATTTTCGTGAATAACCCTATATATATATATTCTACTACATGACGTGTATAAATTTTAATGGAAAGGCACATTGACCCAACATGATATTACAAACTAGACACACACATTGCCAGCAGTTCGTAGATAATTAAGTTACCTAACTGTTCGAGTAATTAGCGCGTACACACGAAAATATGTGCACGGTCAAGCAAACCTCACAATAAGTATAAATTTTCGAAATTCCATTAAGTATGAATAGAATGCAGCATGTGATTTCAGATTAACTAGTAACCTACGAAAGTGCCTTTAAATACTAAATTTTCAAAATTCAGATCAGTTATCGAACACTTTGATTTTGAGTCTAACCCGTTTATTATAATGACTGTACTTAATGGGGTAGCGACATGCTTTCGCGGCACTGCTAATTCATCATGTAAACTTAACGGGAGTGGTGAGGGCTTCTTAACCGTAAGCTGACTAGCGTGCTGGTTCATTCGTAGGTAGCAAGTTGCTCGAGCAGTTTCGTGTTGTCAATAAAAGAACTGTTGCGTCGGTGTTGGTTAAATCGAAAATATATTTACAGAAAGTAACCAGAGCATTTTAAAGGAAATCAAAAATGCGCGGGGAAATATTTTTCTTGATTGTTCTCATCGCTAGCGCCATAGCTATGCCCACGGATAGCAGGGTGAGTTGAATTTCATTATTTTTTGTATTAACATTTACTGATAATCAAAGAAGTCAGTGATTTTGCTGCTACCTTAGCAGCAAATCTCTATCAAGCATACGTGGCAATTGACTTTCATTCGTGGAATTATCAGTGGTCCAGTGACGCTGACTGGCAGGTTTAAGAGACGCAGCAGTGACGCAGCTGCATACTTTCACGGAGAAAGTCAAGAACCCGTTGCTGCGGTCAACTGCCTTTCAGGGAGTCCAGAGACTTCTGCGTTACCTAGTGCTTATGAGAATTACATTGCTTTTTTGTTGTCCCGATAACAAAGAAAGATCAAGGGGAATAAGGAAAATTCATAAGAAGTCACGTGACAAGAACAAGATTCAAAAAGGCGTGGCACGGAGTGATCGAGAAATCAGGAATTTAATGTGCCGAAATAATACTTTGTTTTATACAGGAGGAAGAGTCTCGTCTCAGTAACGAGATCCTTCCTGGAGTGATCGAGGTGCAGGACGAAACTTCACAGGAAGTCATTACGACGGCCAAAGAGGAAGCGACAACAACGAAACAACCAGCTTTGGATGACCCACCGACTGTGAAGCCTGGAATTCGCAAGACGCCCAAACAAAATGGTTCTACGGTTTCTCAGACCTTTTCTCGTGTGATTGATGACATCTTCAATGTAAGTTTTATTTTCCGTTTTTTTTTTTGCATTAGAATTAGTACACTATACGCAATCCGTAACGCAAATGGTAAACTGGGATCATTCGTAACTTAACAATTTTATTTACATGTTTACAATGCATTTCAAGTTTTTTTAAAATTTATTATGTTAGTTTCAATTCTCTTGTACAAATTGTAAATTTTTCATAGAAAAATTATTACTTTTCGAATTAATGCGTTTCGAGCGAATGCGTCGTCTATGATCGTATTGACAGAGTCGGAATGCAAAGTAGTTCCTTATTTTGCTGATTTTTGCCCTTAGTCTGTAATATCTCGAGAATAAATAGGATTTTATTATTATCATATCTTGATAATCAAGAACAGTGCAATGGGATCACTAATTGCATCGCTAAAAAATGTTGCACTTGCCACGTTGACAGAACCCTGGATACTGAATGGTCGTAGACACATGGTCCGTTAGGACCCCAACATTTTTGCAAGTGATTCTTCTAACATAAATTCTAACGGTTCACTATTGTAAGAATTGTAAAGGGAATAAAATCGCTAGGACAAACATGACCCTAGTAAATAGTTCCAGATTTAATATACGTAAAAGAATATTTAAAACTGGCTGCGATCGTAAAAATGGAATGCATATGATTTTGAAAATTTTCCAGATTCCAATTTCCGTCTTGCGCGCAGTCAATACTCTGTTAAACAATGCATTCGGTAACAAATCGTCGCCGGCACCTTCGGCGGAATTGACGTCAATACCAGCGGTTTGAAAGAAGAGGGAAGAAATAACGTTAAAAATAATTTTGAAAAGTTAAGACATCGAACCCTCTTCTCATCCCAACCAACGACGTCATAACCACGATTTAAAAATGTCAGCAGAAGAAAAAGAAATTGGGTCCATTGGCTGCTTGGTCGTAAAAAAAAAGTAAGCGTCCGATTGGTTCGAATGATAACAGGCAACGTAACCGGATATAGATTTAAAAAAATATTCTTGTATCCATAGTAAATAGACATAGATAAGTGGGTAAAATCACGTATATACACAGTAGACACATACGTGGTTGGATTAGGCAATACGTGAGCACTTGCGTCACGTCATCAATTGTAAAAAATTGTGTGGAAACATGCAATTTTCTATATGTACTTACGATTGTCCTTCCGCTCATCCTTCCTTTATTGTTTATCTTTGTCTCGCACCGTCCAGTTTTATATTATATACATTTTCTACCAATGACATATATATTTCGCACGAAGGTTGATTTCGCATTATGCATGTCCCATTGATATAACGATCACTATTTATTGTATTGTTTGTATCGTCAATAAAGATGCTACACGACTGAATAATATGGCCACTGTTTGACGAAGGTAAATCGAAAGAGAAAGCTAGTCCGTGTCGTAAGATCTTGTTAAGTCGAAGTCGACTTTAGGATTCAGTTAGTTGCTGACCGCACAACGCACAGAGCCGGTATCAGTGTCGACAGTTGGTAAGCGTGAAGGAATTTTGCATTCCTGTTATTTTATTCCTTCTTCCTTTTACCTACCATAACCCTTATGCACATTTTGCGCTAGACGCTACGTACTGTATGTGCATTTCTGCGCATCCTCTTATGCGCAGCATTCTTAAAATGGATATCAGCATTCTTTCTTTTCTTTGACGTAATTTTAAATATAGAATTAATAGACGGTTTTTTCGTTTAGAAAGACACATAACTGTATGAAGTTGTTAATTTTTTAAAATCAAATGAAAAGGACGAATGACGTTTTCTTATTCATGACAAGAAACTCCAGTGTTGCCAGTACTAGCGAGTCAGATTCTTTCACGCGAGAAAATTCTAAGAATATATTTCGGTAAAACGTCTTTACGTAATTTCTTTTGAAAAAAAAAATAAATTAACATATCAATGAGTATCGTTTTTAAATATAAATTCCTGTTGCTATGAATCTTCATATTTTTTACGTGTTTTTAATTTGTTTTGTGATAATGTATTTTTTCTTTTCAACATCTAAAAAGAACACATGCAGCTACTGCATATGTTGGATACTGACCCATTAGCCCAATCTGATCATTTCAATAAATATTTCATAAAAAAGAGTAATTACTCGAAGGCCACAACTCGTAACGTAGTCGCCATCTTTCTCAATAGCTAAGAAAGTTAATGGCCTCTCAAGCCTTAGGCTTTTTTTATGAGTTTGCACTCAGCACGTCGTACGTGCATGTTGCAATTCTTTTTCAAGGCGATTTGCTATTCCCTTACCATTCACAACTAACGGCTCGTGTATCACGTAGGATAGATAACAAATCGAATCATCCAGTCTTGCAGAGAAACTCATCAACGTTGGATCATAAGCAGACACCTTCAGTGAACTAGATAGGAGAAAGGCAAGATGTTTAAGCTCGAGATAATCCTCACTGTACTGACAGTCAGTTTGAATTTGGCGCTCTCGAGACCTGTCGAAGAGCCAATCAGAATCGAGCTGACGGCAACGCAAGCTACCGACTTGTCCAGCAGACTACGAGAAGGAAAGGTAGTTACAGGTTGCATGTGGCTTTACTACTAATTGTAAGTTTGTTGGTGGTATGGATTTTGAGTAGACCATTTCTCAGGAATTATTAGGACAATTAGCGGACAGAGTGAGATTCGGCAGAGGGAGATTCGTCAATTCGGCTGCCATGGTTAGAAACATCATTGTAAATCATGTTGAGGTAATACGGAACGATCGGCGACAGGGTTAGTTTTTATTCCATCGCGTTGTCGTGCCGATCGTGATGACATTGATAAATTATCGATAGGCATAACGACGTAGGACAATAGTGAATAATAAAATAAGTTAACAAAGAAAGTGCTGCGTTACTGAATCGATTCGTGCATGACGAAATTTAGAATACCGTAAAAAGCAAGCTGAAAGTTTTTTGCGAGTGGTCAGTATATGCATTTCTCTCGTTTTTTATTCTCTCGTAGGAAGTTGCCAGTGAAGCACAAAACAATGTGGCTTCGGTGATAGCGGCCAAGAGTGATATTGTGGCTCAAGGACAAAATGCCCTGAATTCTATTCCAAAAGGGATTTTCGCTAACTTCCTGGCACCCAAGACACGTGAAACTGTACGTCTTGAGAGTGAAGCTGGTCAGGCTCTCCTTGAGAGAAACAAGGAGAATCCTGTAGGATCAATCCTCGGAAGTATTCTGAGACCGACGCCTTTGGTGGATGGAATTCGCGAGGAAGAAAAGTATGGCAACTCTGGTGACAAATTTTCTGGTATTGGCCGGGCGTTGGTTAACGGTTTTGAAGGAATCAGTAATTTTATCAACAGCGTCGTAGACGTGAGTATTTGTTAACTTTTGTTTTGCTATTTTAATTTTATACTTCGTCTAAATAAGTGTTTTTCTTCTATTACAAAAAACGCATATAAATTTTTCGTTTCAGCTGCCCATAGACGCAGCTAAAAAAACTTCGCGCGGTGTCACGGAAGCACTGAACCAAATTGGCGCGCGATTAATAGGACTGCAGTGATAAGTGTCTGATAAGAAATACGAATAATGCATATGCAATTCATATGAGTGACCTGATCAAAATGTAAATAGGTGAGTTTTTGTAAATAAATATTTTGTTAATAATAAAAATCTAATGAGAATCCTGGCATATGATATTCTAACCTTCAAAAATCTTATAAATATATTATTTATTCGTTAAACCAATACATACACATATTATATGTACTACATTCTTAAAAGACTCTATTATCGATTACATGGCGACTCAATTTTTAATGATTGATTTCGATTTTCATATGCGAATAACACGACAGAAAAAAGATCTCGTAACACGGGCATACTGAATCGAAAATTGTCGAAATTCATAAAACTAAATTAAAAAGGCAATTCGACCTTTTCTTTCTTTCGGAATTATGAATTTCGAATTTCTTAAAAGAGTTTTCGAAAATCGTCAATACCCTAGCAGTCAAAAATGCTATATTCAAGCACATTGTCATCACAACAATAATACGCTTTACCCGAAGCCACTTTATTGGCAATATGTTGGAATATTTGGAGATTCGCAATTTTGAGCTATCTGGGTGAATCGACAAAAATACGAGAAACGTAATCCTCTATCTTCGATTGAGGATTATTGTGAAAAATAAAAATAAATATTATTTATACGTATATCCGTTCTAAGTGGTCGTGTCATAACTCTTATACGTATGTGTTGACCTCTTGTGCCTGACTGTACAAAATAGTATCATACTAGCTACTAAACCAAACAACTGAAGAAATGCAACAACAAGACCAACTGTGCCTACTACGTGTAATCTCGTGACAAGCCACATTTGTATGGCGGAGGCGCAGCCATTCTTATACCAGAGCTCCTTGTTTCGTCCCTCGGGATCCAATCGACCGCAGTACCGTTCCTGTTTCATGCAGCAGGAGTCAGGAACGCGATCTTCCGTGGGCCACGCGTCGATTTGGAACCAGTCGGTGTAGTCGCGTACGCCGCAACAGTGAAACTACAACGACAAGAACAATACACATTTCTTTCCGAGTAACATTCACGTCTTATTTCTCTTCGCACCAGGTGAAAGTAATTCCGCATAGTTGACCATACGATCCCATTGAAGAAGAAGAAAAAAAAAAAAAACTATATAACCAGCAAATAAAAATAGGTACAAGAAAAAAAAAAAATCTGGAACGTGACAATTGGTACAGGACATGAAAATCCGCAGGAAGTTGAAATGTCTCAACGCGCAGAGGAAGTTCTTGTAAAGCAACCGGATTTCCCAATCTACAGGTAACTATAGTTATTCGGGCACATATGGACTAAATAAAGTAAAGTAATATGTAATAAAATTTTCTCACTTCGGTATGTATGTGATCCCATACAGCAGGAAGTGTTCCTGGTTCCCTGGTGACGTTATAGTGCTTCTCAATACCAAAGAGCAACTCTTCCTTGAGGCTCCTGGCAAGATGTTCCCTGAAGACGAAGGCCAGAGTACCAAGCATAAATTCAGCCAGGAACATCAGTATCACGAGGCTGAAGTACTGCGCGATAGATTAATGAAAATTCTCAAGTTGTTCGCAACCATCTAATTAGTTGTTTACAACAATAGCAGTTATACTTAATCACGATAATTAATCCCACCGTAATTAGCATGAATCGCGCCTGAAACCAGGCACCACAGCAGCCGAAGAACGCGACGACGAAGGTGACGCATCCGGCGGCTAACAAAAGCGAATCTGCAGACGCAAAACTGTATTGCGGCACAAGTGTGGTGTAGCCCGAGTACGCCAATCGCAGCCACAGACCAGCCCCCAAAATTCCGCATGCGCACAACTGTCAAACAGAAACAAAATTTCAACAAAAACAAACCACATCATCGCCAACTACGTTGTTACTACGTCCTCGCAACGTCACAAAAGTTGCACTGTGCATTTTTATTACAGCTAATAGCATTCGCAAATAGAATGCGCTTTTGTCAATTGTAAACGTGACCTTGACAATCAAATGAACAGTAACGTTAACAGTGATAATACAGCTTATCAATGTACACTCAGACACCACGCAGGATGATCATAATGTTTAATTAACATGATCCTTAATTAAACAATCATAAAGTCACGACAGCAGTATGCATTCTAATCATCACCAACCATTAGAATCTTTCAAATTAATAAGAGAAAAGTCATTTATCCAATTTTACATTTTACTTCTCAAACCTGCGTGTCGCCTGATTCCGTGAAACTCCATTGTTATTCTAGCTGCTAACATTACTGGACAAATATTTAATGAACATGAAATCCGTTGCATTCCGTACCGTACCTGAATTTTTTATTTCTACACAACTTAGTTATCTTACATACTACGTTATATACTGTACTATGTATTTAGCCACCTTGTGAACCTAATAACAATGAGAAACATTTAGAAGGTACCTGGTATTCCAGCTAAGTCAGTAGGTAACCTACTGAAGCGATAGCTATTACTGCTACCAGTGCTCTTGAGGATATTGACCTTATTGATATCGAATTAGAGTCAGTTTAATCGATGAATATTAAATGAGCAATGATTACGTTATCATAATTTACTGCCAGCCAGTGGAACTGGTCAAGCATAAAGAAATCTATTAATCCCTAGTGCAGAGCGATGTGGCTTATTACGTCATGTAGATAGGAGCTTGCATTAGCGTAGGATATTTAAGTCTCTAGAAGTTCGTGGTTATAATATAGTAGCAATACACTACTAGTACTATGATGCGGTGGTCGTCTTATGTACAGTATGCATACTTAAGTATATATAGGTATTTACCTAGCAGAAGTTCAATGGCCCGTTTGACGCCTTATTAAGAATTAAATGGAGACGATATTTCGTGATACACAGTGTAGATAGAGAACTATGCTTTTTCTGACCTTGGCGTATTTTATTTTTAATTCACCATGCGTTTGCGTACCTCGTGATAGCGCAGCATGAGCGAACATTTTGGCTAAAGTATTTTTATACCATAGTAAAGGTTACGGTGCTGCGCCGCATCTTAATAATTCATGTGAATTCAATGAAAAATTTTATATACTCGACATACCGTTATTATCGAATTTTATTTATAACTCTGACGTTAAATTATAATTGTATTACTTATTCTACTAAAATATTGTATCGTACAAACCCATATGAGGACATTGAGGGAGCAGAATACGTGCCTGATGCACGTATATCCTGTACGACTCATATCGTAATTTTTTCACTTGACGGAGAGAATCCTCGAATCGCGGTGTCTTTCCTGAAATAAGTTAAAGTAAAAAAATATCAAAATTAGGATTAGTAACAGACAAATGTACATACACAGTGTCAACTATCTCTTCGAGCAATACAACAACGAACCTATCACTGACACGCGCGACGCGTCTCAAACTGCACTTAATAGCAGGAAGCGATTCATCCCGCGACGAGATAAATTTTCTCTCATTAGTCACAAACAATCGTGTAACAAGAGCAAGACGTGAATGCAACGATTCACTGATCCGTAATTATGCGGAACAAAATTATTGCACTTCTCCTTATGAGCAATGACAAAATACAAGATTATATGATAACAGTGCTATCTCAATGGAGCGAGGAAATCACAACGCATCCGAAGTGTACTGGTCGAGAATCCGTTCAAAAGTGTCGAGATTGTATAGGTACCAGTCGTTCCGTACGACTTGTTGGCCCCGTGGGCCTTCTAGGTCCCCTAACGGGACATCATCAACAGTCACGGTCCCAGTCTCACCTACAACGTGGACGTTGGTGAGAGACGAGACTGTAAGTGGTGGCTGTAAGGGCGGCCTCTACTGATGGTGGGATACGCTCTCTCACCTAACGTCAAAATCCAAGAGGCGGATGCTCGATGCATTCGTAGAAGGGAATGCACCGGATGAGAACACGTCGCACTCGCTTGAGAGAACTTGCGAGTTATCGTAGCCAGTAGAGTTAAGAGTGTCCTGCACTGTACCGAATGCTTTTGATACTTCAAAAAATAATTTATCATGCATATGCAAGAACATGTTTAGAGAAACAAAAATTAGTTAGTTATTATAGGACACTATGTACACATATGTTTAGTCGATGAGAATTGTTTTCCAGACTAGACATGTGTATAGTATTACTCCATGTACTGGTAACATCCAGTTATGACATTGTCATATGTTACAGAGACACGTTATCAGATTAGAATAATATTGATCCTGTTTATCAATGGTTATACATCATTTTTCTTCGTACGTCTGCGCGACTGAATATTGTTTATTGTTGTTGTATTTCATGCGTATGATTATGGAGTTTCGATAGTAGTACCTGGTACTGCCGGTAGGTGAGTTTAATTTTGTTTCTTGTTACAGAAACGGTAAGAGGGACGGAGCTGAGAGAAAGAGGGAGAAGAAACGGCAAATGGTACTACGGAATACTACGGATAACGCAACGCACGTAAATGGTAAAGAAGAGTACGGATGGGGGCGTAGAAACGGTCCCCAGGGACTTCCTGCCAATTGCGGACAATTTGCAATCATCTATGATCCCCACACGTTACGTCTCGCTACTCTGCCTGAGCTTGTAAACGGTGCTTAAAGTTTTAACGCAGAGTTGGATCTCATGGAATCGCGCACGTTAAAACGCCGACCTACGTTTGCTGCTCCCACGAGAGAGATGCGACTTTTTGAAAAGTTCAAAGACCGAGTGGGGAGCTTTAGAAGTTTTTCTGCAATGCGATTCTGCAGTTTCGTAGAAACTGCTTGAAGTATTTTTTTTTTTTCACAAATTTTTATCAAACTTTTATACAACTTGAGTAACGCGTATGTAGATACATTTTGAAATTCAAAATTATTAATTTTGAACGCATTCATCTAAATTAGAGATACTTGATTTAGGACTAATATAGATCTGTTGAATCTGATCGACCTACTGATTATTGGATTAATTTGTAATCGTCGTTGCGCAATCTACATACTCGTGTACCTACGTACAGTGCAATTGTCTTATGCAACTCTGCGAGTGCATTCACGTACTTAACTAATTGACCCATTTATCAAAATATCAATTTTCCCATGAGAAATCAATGCATTTAACGACAGACGCTTCTTCTTCAAATGCCTCCCATTTATTTTTAATAACTCTTTGTATCCTCCATACAAGATAACGTAATCAGTGAGAAAACAATGACAAACGATGTTCAATAATGATATATGAATATATAAAAATGTCATAAATGAACCAGTAAACAAAAAATTCACAAATTTTGATATTCTCATGAAAGCCATCTGTTCCTTATATAAAATTACAACAGATACTATTGTAAACAATATATTTATAGCGTGTGAAGATTTTAATACAGATATTATATACTGTATATGTATATACATATATAGTGCGTACCATTCATTTGCATAGTAATAGTTTCGTCCGTCAACTAGCAACGAGTTAATTCTTTCCGTCAGAATCTAAATCATCTCGTCAAGGTTAATGAGGCCTCGTGAACGTTTACAATAAATGTATCAGCATGGATAAAGCAGTACGAAGGTGACGCGTCAATTAATTTGGGCCAATGAACTAAGTAAGATTTCCGAATGCGTTGTCGTACCAAAAATTATTGATTACTGAACAAAAATATATCGGAGTTAAAATTCTGTCGGAAAATATAAATTAGCGTCATTCAATGAAAACAGAATATCGCGGGTTTAACGATATGCAGGAATCTTTGCGTGTGATGTAATAGTGTAATTTTATCCGTACGCATTAACACGGTGAATGTCGTCATAAATGTAAGAATGCAAATGCGAACTGAACAGACAGAAAAGAGAGAAAGAGAAAGAGATACTGTTGGCTGAGCATTATTTTGATTAATTGCGGGGAATAAAACAAATTAACTATATCATGATTTAACACGTATTTCCTTAAATTATTAAATTGTACATATATTATTGATATTTAGAATTTTTTTAAATATATTTATAATGCTGCTAGTGTTGTGTATATAGTTTTCCCTTCTGAGAAATTTCTATATGGGACTATTGCACAACCACGAAGAATACAGTAAATGCAGTGAATATTTTATGCTTAAGCCAGCATATTCCACTTGCGGAATGAATCTCACAGCGTGTTTAATAAGGATGATTAGAATTGTCGTATTGTAATAAGAAACAAAAATTCTTGACAGGAAAAATACTCAACAGACACACACATATATATATATATACTTTTAATTTCAATTAATCATTCAAATGTTTTCAATACGTAATATTAGGATAAATACACGTATAAATTCCTGGTACCGCGATTACAGCTACCGCGCAATCACACGTCATTATGGGAACGTTTGGAAATTTCATTATTTACACATCGATAAGAGGATCACACGTTGTTAATGAATGTATGCATAAAATGTACATTGCTTAAAGGAAGATTGCCATAAGAAATTTGTATATATAATTT
This sequence comes from Calameuta idolon, assembly GCA_030142285.1. NCBI lineage: Eukaryota > Metazoa > Arthropoda > Insecta > Hymenoptera > Cephidae > Calameuta > Calameuta idolon. The sequence goes on along the minus strand of JARQSV010000443.1, from coordinate 2,818,599 downwards.
ACAAATAAAGAGAAAAGTTTAAATATATTTAAATGAAACAAGCCGAACAAATGAATTATTTTATAAAGAAATAATATGCTCAAACTTACCGTACGGGTAGAAAGCACAGCACGCTTCTCTCAGGAACTGTCAAACTATTTAAACTAAATTCTTCTAGTCCGAAAGTCACATGTGATATTACGTACGTTCTTGCACAGTAACATAAAGGTACAACGACATAGTCGGAGGTCGCAAAACGACTACTCGTATGGCAATACTAACTGTCAGTTCAACAGATTGGATAAAAGCATGTGTCTCCATCTGGAGGAAAATGTTTGGAACGCGTATGAATCATTGGATGACGATCTGTAATGTGCGCGGGTTAATACATTTTATTGAAAAAAAAAAAGATAGTTAAGAGATCGAGGAGAATTAAATTTCAAATAAATATTATGCATGCAGGACTTTCTATTTGTTTTCTATACATTTGAGACCAGAGTACCGGAATAAGGAGGTGTTTGTTGGGCACGTATAAATGTAGAAAGATACCTCGTTAAAAAAAAATATTCAAAGATCTTAAATCTTTAAGTACCGTAAGTATCTGAAATGAATTTGAAGAAAGGGTGGAAAGGCATTGAAGGTATTTTTTTAATAGTCTCTGCAAGAAACGTGAGAAGAATTCAATAGCTGGACTATCGTTGTATCTCTTCGTATCCGGGGATTTAGACGTAAAAATAAATATCATTGGCCATTTGTTATACCGTTAAAAAGAATATTCATTGTACATAACATGACTACAATAAAATCAGTCGATAATGTTAATCAGTATAAAACACAGCAAAACATCAATAACAATTATACCCAAAAAGAGAAACAAAATTAAATAAACTAAGTACCATGGTATTCATATCTCGCATCTAAGAACACTTAAGTAAAAGTAACCCAACGACCAATCAATAATCATCTTTTTGCCGAACGCTAACCTTCGATTCGCTTTCAAGGCGTTTTTAGTTATAAATATATTAAAAAACAACCCAGGTAACACACACTGTCCAAAACTCATTTTTAAGGCGCCTCGCGCCAAG
>JARQSV010000443.1:2781886-2808429 GCA_030142285.1 Calameuta idolon | reverse complement strand
TAACTACTGTAACTTTGAGTAATTAATTTTTTTTGGAACTTTGTTTATCCTTAATGAATAATATCACATATAACACGTGATACATAATCACACATTTTTTACAAACCTGCCTTGTGTCTTTATTCGTACCCCTTGAAAAATTCTATGACAAATGGTTTGTCATCTGGTCCATAAGGTGTCAATGGAAGATCATAAGGAATAGGAAATACTGGCAAATTATCCGCAGCATCTTTGATTGGAAACGTTTTGTCTCCCGTCTTATGATAAAAGAATACGATTAAAGTAGCAGACGAAATGTCATCAGTGTTTATCAGACTGATAAAATTGATAATGAAATTGATACTTACAATAATTGATGGTACAAATGCCACTCCAATTTCATAGCTCATTATGAAATGCGAAGACCGATGTTGCCCCCAAGCGGCTTTACTGAGATTTGCACTTGTTAATAAGAACCACGAAATCTCTTTCGTATCTGGTGACATTCTTGTGTAACATTTAATGTGCGGCATTGCTTTATCGCGTGCTGTGCTCTGGGCTTTCCATTTGCTGTAAGAAAACAGAATTAATATTTTCACAATGTCAATAACTATTGTTTAAAAAACGAAAGATACTGACTACATATGATTTAAGAACCAGCGCTGCTTATTATGAGTCTCTATACTGTATAGAAAACAGGAGGAGCCTTCTCGTATGTCATAGCTGTTCTTGAAATTTTCAATAGTAGGATAGATAAAATGAAATTCCGGTTGGTCAGTGAGACCTTGGCGTCCCTTCTCGCTAGACATACAGGTAACAATTTCCTTTTGAAGCCAACTGGAGTACTGAGGTCCTAAATTACCAATACTGGAGGCTACTGCGACAATTGGCCAGTAAGGAGAATCCCGAGGCATGGTTACATGCTGAGAGAGGACTGAAGTCAACTTTTTATGTCCCCAGGAGTTAATTTCGCGCTCTTTGTGATTTCCTGGTACTGAAGCAACCAGGAAGACATTGACCGATGAGAAATCTGCTCGTCTGATAAGACTAATCCAATCGCTCAGTTCGGGAATTTTATACTTGATCAGATACTGTTGTATATCCCACTTGAATTTTGTTGGTGATTCGCCATCATTAGGATTTGCGTCTTCTGGTAATGGTGGGAGATGCGGCGACATCCAAAGCCTATTGAAAATAAATAATAAGTCATTTCTAGTGCCGAATCCAAATACAATAAGGATTGTATCGATTGTATTCGAAAATACTGATTTATATGATATTTTTATTGCAAGTAATAACGTACCCTTGAGTGCGGTTCTCCCAATCATCCGCATAAAGATTGGCTGTACCCACAACTATCCTAATACCGCCATCTTTGTATTTTAGAATCATCAATTTTGAATGATGACAACCGTAAGCAGTAGGCATTTCTACGCGATGCAATTTAATATTAGGTGGAAGTGATTCCGTATCGGCTCTGTCGCCATAGAGAACAAGCATATCGGCCTTCTGAGCAGCCAGGAGATACTGAAGACATAACCAACCAACGTCGACGACAAACGTGAGTTGTAAGGAGGAATCTATCTCGCCCAAGCTGATGTCAAGTATTTCCGGAAAGGAAATGGACTTGGTCTGATCATAAGTTGCATGGCATTTTTCAACTCTTGTTAGGAAGAAATGATATGGCGCAGCGAGAGCAAACTTCATGCCAAATTCTCCAACCTTAGCTACTGATATTTTGTGACCACGAGCTTTCATCATGGAAATTGTTTTTTCTCTCAGTGCCAGTCTGGCATCCTGAGAGCCGCAAGAAATCATTTTGTCCACTAATGATGTTCCAGTAGAAACATTTTGATTATCTCTGTTTTTAATTTTTTTCATCTTACTGTGCCCAGACGTTTGATCTTCATCTGCACTTGATCTCTTTGATCCTGATGAAGTGTTTGGTACATTATTATCATTACTTGTGCTGGATTGTGTTCTAGTTCTTGGTTTGGGCGTAAGTTTTGATAATTTGACCTGCAGTGCAGCAAAGGATATTTTATCTCTCTCTCGCTTCTCTTTTAGTACAGTTTGAACAATACGAAGTTGCTGAAGCAACTCATGAGGGTCAGGGCTTTCAAAGCCAATGTTATCAGGAACCACAACATTGTCATCCAATTGATTAATGACGAGGCACTCGACTGCAAAAAATCATAAGACAGCCCATTTTGACAATAGATTGCTTACACTGATAATAAATAAAATATATTTTACAATCAGGGTGTGACAGCTCGCGAAAATGGATTGGATTTTTCCTATAACACTTGTACTTGAAGGGACATTGCTTATCTGTAAAATTCAATCTAGGTTATTTAACAATCAAAATATAACCTTAAAATAATCATAGGCTTACCTCCAGGCGTACTGTCCTTTTCAACGGATCTGCCGTTCATTTCGACGCCAAAGTGTAAGTATCCTTGATATTTTAGAACAATGAGTAACGTAATTTCTAACGTATGGCAGTGTGTCAGATAAATAATGATGTACTGTAAATGTAAATATTAGACGTTTGACAGTCAGAATAAGTATAAAAATATTCAATCTAACCAGTAAAACAGAAACATAACATCACGTGGTACAACAGAACGAAGTATTCTTCTTCCTTTGTTCAACGTGCATTGTATAATTGCCACTAGGTGTCACCGTAAGCGTATTGAACAAGGATTTCACTTTACAAAGTACGCAATTAATTTAATACTTAGTTTTTAAGAGAATAATTTAAAATTAAGCGTACTTTTCTCAAATATCATTCAGTTATTAATACAGTTCATAATAAGTACTAAGATACCCTCATCTTTGAAAATAATTAAAGAATTCCAAAACCCTAATACGAGGCCCTCTTCGCAAACGTGAATTTAACCTTCGAGAGAAATAACAATTGGAAGAAGGCATAATAAAAAAATATTATTGGCCACTTGAAACATCGCAATATTTCTAGGTAGCGCCAGGATCTCGACGATAACAATCAGATTAATGGTCCAGGGAGTTACGATAGTCCTCGCCAGTTTTCGCTCAGCCATCTTGTCAGTAAGCTAACAAAATTCTACTTGATTCGTAACATATGCATAATAAAGTATATAAATAAAAATTGAACAGAGCAAATGAATAACAAAAACACGGAATACCAAGTAACGAGTCGATTATCCGTTAACGTTCCGTGTGATAGTTAAATGATATTCACTTTCAAATTTTGCATAATTGATCCCATTTTAGACAATGGGCGAACGACGTAACAAAGAGAATTTCAAACTTTTCGTTAAAGAAACTTCGTAAATATCTATAGAACCCTTTTTGAGAGAAAACAGTAATAACTTCTCAATCTACATACAAGTTACCAGAACAGGGCAATAAGCCCTAAAGGATAAAAAGTTTATGTATAAATATAAAATGGCAAAGCGAGTACTGTAGGATCTGAAGGTTTAACCATGATCCTGTTTAAAAAAAAAAAAAATAACTAAATATGAAATTCATTATTGAATTTAGGAGATGAATTAATGTGAAGCAGTTCGATAGCAGAAAGCCACGAGAGAGAGTATTTTCAATTAGTCTCCGAACCACCGTGAAGTTTAGGGCAAGAGAGGGAGCCAAGCATTCTTCTGGTAATCATTCCTTAACGGTAATTATCTTAGAAAATACCCAATTTGCCATCCACCCGATTTTTATAGCACAGAAAAATAAATAAACGATGATGAAATATTCCAAAGGGATTCTCGTGTCCTCATCCATGTGAGAAATGATCATTCACGAAGTCACGATCAATCATCAAGTTTTGTTAGATATAAAAAATCGATCAGTTCATATCACTGTCACTGCTATACCTGTAGGTTCGCCCATACTTTTCACATGGATTAAGGAAGATGGAGTCAATTTCGTAGAGACGCGTTTTCTCAATAGACCGATAAACCGATAGACTGATACACTGTGCTCTATGCGAAGTAAGTACCTGCTGAAATAAGTGCAAGACTATATATGCATATAGCGAATGGAGATTGCTTTTCCGCAGATCCGACATCATAAGCGATTTTGGCTAAAATGGGGAATACTCGGAGCGTAATGATACCGGAACGATATCCGGGAATAACCGTGGAGAGCTTGTACGAATCCTACGCCGAAGAGGCAAGATTCGATTTCGCGAGTATCGTAAAAGTAACGAATCCCTTTTCTTCTCCTATCGCATCTGTCGCATCGGCCATTTTCTCGTTTTTTTTTTTCTTTTTTCTTTATTTTACCGCGGAACATGTACATTCTTTCGGTCAAACGGAAAAAAAGTTTTTAGTGGAAAAAACTAATTGCCGTTCAGTGAAAACCCCATCAGAGATATATTTTGTCCAGTTTAATTTGTCTGGCGGTGAACGATATTAACTACTGCCAACTGTGTATCTACACAAGGGTCGTGTAGATTCGCGAATAATTAAACTGTAGTTTGAAATATAAAAATATAGTGGGCAAATTTTCAGACGCAAAGAAATGCCTTCTAGGGCTTTAAGGCTGGTTTACAGAAGAATGACCTGGCAATCTCATCCTTTTCACCCCCTCTATAATTTTCTTATGATTCACTGCCCCCGAGGAAAGAGGAGGAAGCGGAAGTCGACGTAGAAATAAAAATGAAAAGACAGAACTTCGTATAAGAAAAAATAAAAAAATAAAAAATAAAAAATAAAGAAAGAGAAGTTCAACTACGGAGAAAGATAGGAAAAAGGAAAAGCACCCTGACGATTCCGCGGCTTCCCTCCAGCGCAAGGGTAGTAAAGGATGGACGCATCGTAGGAAGGTTAGAATGAGATGAGGGTGGTAGGAGAGCGACGTCGTGCGTCGCGACGCCCGTTCGCTCAGTCACCGCCCAGGCCGCGTCGTGAGCTATACCCCGCATAAAGTTTTCCACCCTTATGAACAACAACCCCGAGAGTACCCATCTATTGCGAATAGTCGTGCCAATTTCTAAGGGGTTGAAAAGAATTATTAAAGGAGGGGTTGTTCAGTTAATAAAATACCTAGTGGCCTAAAGAGCAACGATAATCAAAATAGCATCCCCTATACGTATTACCTCCTTTGATATCATCACCGGCAAACTACCCTTAAACGGACTAAGATAACGCACGATAATTCAATCAATATATCGATACGAATTAATTGACGTGTTATGTGTTTGTGATCGGAATCCTGTAGAAAGAGGACCAAGGATTCTCGAAGGGTTACGGGGCTCTCGCCAAGGATAACACTAGTGACCATCAGTGAGCACATCACGGCCGTTGATCGTCCGCACCCTCGACTCAAGAAATCCCTTGTAATCCTTTCCTCTGGAGGCGCTCAGAAGACAGTCAAGATCCATCGCTGCCAGGAGATGTCGAAAAGTCAAGGTTAGAATTAAAGAGAGTCCTTTTCGTTCCTAGCCTCTCTTTCTCTTTCATTCATTATCATTAAAAAGGACAAAATAATTTTTTTTCTGCTACATTCCAGATGCTTCGTCCTCTCATCGTTCTATGCTATTTTTCTCTTTCTTTTCTTTTTTCGGAATAAAAAATACGCTTCTTATAAATTAACCGCAAGAAAGGTATTGTTACGATAAACACCTATAAACCAGAGATGAAAGCTTTTTAGTCCCCGTATCAATTTACTACGACATTGACAACAATAATGAACAATTCACAGCACCGTGTTACGTGGTGGTAATCGATACTAATTTTACAATCTCGACCTTTTGTTTCCATTTTTCAATTTTTGTCAGTACTGTATTCATCCGTTGCACGATCATAATTCTCTTGATATAATTGCTTTTTATCGCCTGGTTACGTCCTACTGATCGATAACGATAAACGATCTATTACTGTTTCGACTTTGTAATCACTGTCGTCATTACTCTTTTAGAATTTCACGTAAATCGTTTCGCTTTTATAATTCTATCGCAAAATGTATGACAGTGGTCGACGTGTGATTGGAATATCCAACGTAGCATCCGTGTTATCAGTAAAGCGCAATCACAGATCACTGATAGCGGAAGTTTATTTATCTCCGCGTTTCACGCTTCAATATTATACAGTACAGAGACCTAGCAATTTTTACAGATCATAAATATCGTCTGGTATCATGTATAAATATAATTGCGTGCATTGCTCGAATAAATCGAAATATAACATAAGATAAGGATGAAGTCAGTTCTACGTTCTATGATATTATTGATGATCAGAAAAGTAACTATACCTTGATTATTACTCTGCTAGGGATTTTATGACGTTAGGGACCCTTTACTAAAGTTCACTAGATTTTCTTAAATGCACCATAGTATAATAATGTCAAGACAATTGTCTTTCGGTATTGTAATTGTGGCATTCTTGCAGATAGGGGTGTTTAATAAAGATAAGGCGCCAGTGTGGAGAGAAAAAAAAAACAAGTAGAAAAAGAATGAACTAGCCAGACAGATCACCGGGAGTCTATGATATAAAGACAAACGCTCTTAGACTGTCTTATGAGTGGAACGCACAGGAATTTCAGTATGGGATTAAAGCTGTGAGTAGGTACGTGATTACGTCATGTGTGCACATATGTATATGGAAGCTGCGTAAAAGTAGAATATACAACCACGTACGTGTTAGTACCAAAGAGGATGGGAAAAATTTATTTTCACCAAATACCCTAGGTATAACGGGCAGATAAGATGATAGTAGATATAGGCTACTCTCCGCGGGAGGAGAGCCAAAGTCAAACAACTACTGTTATGCGAAAAAAAAAAAAATAAAAGGGATAAAAATACCTGCGCAAAAGTCTGCGTGACTTCACGAAACGGAGAGAAATAAACTGGACTTCCTGGAACGTCTGGAAAATATTGTTGGGTCTCTGTTAGAAAAAACTGGTACGTCTTTATGGGCGCAGAGCGCCATTTTCATCAATCATACGTCATCGCTTTCCTTCTTTCATCTTATTATATTTTTTCTCTCTATCTGTTACACGCATTTAGGTTTATTAACTCGTCCCATCATCAGATCTTCCAGCTTGGTACAGAGCGGAATTGAATTGACTCTTCGTGCAAACCGTGGGTCTAATGGATCCGGTTCATTCGATTTAAGCGTGACTATCTCGAATACCCAAATCCGTAACTCGCCTTGAAAAATCTTCGAAAATTATTTTGGAAAAATTTTCAAAAATTAAACAATATTCGTATCTAATTTATTTGAATGTGAAAGTCGAATGAGAATATAGCAATAACGAACACGCACGTTGCTACATACCATTTAACGTATGTGGTAATGTCAGTATCTCCTATGAGAATCGCGTAGCAATAAATTTTCATCCACTCTTCAGTCAGTCACATTATTTCTCTATATTTTTACCTGTTAATTAACTTGCAAGCACGATGGCGTGAAAGCGCCATTCAATTAGAGGGCGTAAACTATTACCTTCTATACGCATATATGTCAAACGGAGAGAGCCTCTGGTGACTCGTTTTCAAAATGAAAGTGAAAGAAAAATAATAGTCCAAGTAATCTGTCGTTCCTGTACCTTATTCTGGAATACATTTGTCAATGGCATTGCTGATGGACATAAGTATGTATAGTATAGTCCGTGTGGGAGTTCAATGTGTTTTCTTGACAGGTCGAGAACTATGAAATTTTCAATGAGCCACAGATGGGTTCGCATACAATTTTTACTAGAAAGTGTGTAGATGCGTCATTTTCCACTGAAATGCATTATACTTTTCTCCTTCGCCTATTTTACTCATTCTATGGTGAACCATGTGCGGTTTCATTGTTTTTGACCCGTAAGAAAAACACATGGAACTTGTGCACCGACTATACATATGTCCGTAATACCAGCATTATCTTGGAATACTCTATAAACTGACAATTACTCAAGTACTCTTTTTGCATTTACCTGGTTCCATTTTTGGACTCTGCGTAAGCAATAGAGAAAAAATTTTCAAAAATCTAAGGCGCGTCTGCTGCTTTAAACTTTACGCTAAAATTGTTACTAACGTTTTTTAAACGTAATGATTTATTGGATTTTGTTGTATGGTAGCAGAGTTCAATAATTAGCTTGAACATATTGGACCCAATTGTTGTCTGCATGCAATAAATTATTTTTGTAGAATTCTTTCAGTTTTGTACTAAACTGTAGATATAAGTACTATTTAATGGTTTTAACTAATTACTGACATTGATAATTAAAAGGGTTTGCCTTTTTCTCTGTTATCGTATACGAGCATTTAACGCCGTGTTATCGATGTACATATTTAAATAATAGCGTCTTATCACGCGACTGTCCATTTTCTCTTATACCCATTATATTATAAACTCTTGCGTTCCTAACAGACAAAAGAGAAACTTTCTCTATGAATATTTCCAAAGGATCTATTTACCCTCAGTGACTTTTTTTTATCTAAATCTCTTTGTCCTATACCGAAAGAATTTATCGTTTGGTTCAAAGGTATTACGGAGTCTATCCGTGGCGCTGCCTGCAATATTATGCAGAGATATACGAAGCTCGTTTATATGCACTTTCGTATATAATATTAGAAAGGGCCGTATGAACATGACACTGCGCGATGGTCCAAATATCAGTCCATATGAAAAATGTCATATCTATCAAAAAATCCTTGAATCCCATGAAAATTTACAAAACACTATCCTCCATTACTTATCTATTATGGAAAAGGTAATTATACATAATCATATGAAATAATATAAAATTGCATAAATTGTCGTAATTGTAAAGAATTAATTTATGGATAAAATTATTCAATCAGGTATGATCATATAAAAATGAATCTTTCATTTGATTATATATAATCATTTTTTCTCGGGTAAAAAGAAAGTTCGTGAAGTATTATTAATAAGATATCTTCACTTCGCATGTGCACCGATAGGTGGTACATGGATGTATAAGCATCTTAACTTTCAGCCACGTGCAATTCTGTATACACTGTCGCAATGTAAATTCACATAGGATTATTATAGCCGCTTGCCAATCCTTATATACGTATTAAAAGTAGGTAGACAAGCATAAAGCTTACTTGAGGTTACCTACGCTTCTGTTTACGTAAATATGACGTTACGTTTGCCGAGTCAAGAGACTCGTCTGGAGCTCGATTAAAGGCAGTGCCGTTTCTCTCTGATGTCGAATCGGTTTCTCGGATTCCTCTTTGAACGCGAAGCTATGCGGTTTCTGTAATTTCGTACAGGGTCGAGACGATAGGCGTTTCGGCAATACTCGTGCAAACTCGGAAATCGCCGAAGCGTAAAACGTGGAAAGTTCGTGACGCGGGAAATTGATAATATAGAAATTCGCGACGTAGAATGAGAAATTAAAGCGTCATCTTTTAATTAAACGGGACGGCTTATTAATAAAGATTACTACCTGAATAGAAATTCTAGATTAATCTTAATTTCTAAAGTTACGGGACGCTTTACTTACGATTAGTTTTTTCTTTCAAACTTTTTTGATATAATGATTTTTCATTGTAACGCTCGTGCCTTACTTTTTTTTATTGTCGTGTGCTTTAGGACTTGCTGGTTAGTCTCGTTATCAATATTTTTTGAAATTTTTTTTTAACAAGCTTCGGTGATATGGCAAATTTGAAAAAATCACGAAAGCATCTTTCCAGCCATGAGCACGTGACTTGTCGAATTTTATCGAGATTTTATATGTATAAATCAAGTAAAAAGCTAATGATCTATAATGGATAAAATCGTTTGATAAGATTCAACAAAAATCACGTGGAAGTTGGAAATCAGGAAGAGAATCGGATGCTGAAAAAGATGATAAAACTGCTTGAATCTTGTGAAGACATTCAGCAAAGTATCCTCCGTGAGGTTTTTCGACTTTCAGGAAATTCTAGAATGCCTTAGGATATATATATGTATATTCCTATATAGATACCTACTCAACTTGTGGGCGGATACGATAGAAAAGAAAAAGAAAAAGAGGACATGGACAAAAAAGTAAAAAAAAAAAGAACCGACAAGTGTCTTAGATTCTACGAAGAAGAGTGCCCGTGGTGGTGAAAACTGAGAAAAGTCGTAAGAGACGAAAAAAGAGAAAAACGATAAAGAAACAGAGGGAAGATGCTGCGAAGGAATCAGCAGGAGATCGGACAGTGAGAAATAATGGAAGAGTCGTTGAGTTAGAGTCGGGCATTTTTCAAATTTCTCCAAAATACAGAACGATATTGGCCGTAGAGTTTTGCGCAAGATTTTTTTATCATTTTCCTCTTATCTTTTCTGATTTAATCAACCGATTTACGATGCCTCCCATTCAAATGTCTCCGTCACCTTTGAGCGACCAATTGGAACGCTTTATGAATGTCTAAGATAAAAAAAAATGAAAAAAAATTTTGAAACTTAAAAAAATGTTCCTCCTTGTATCGACGATAATAAATAATTGTATTGGATATTATTATTATTAAAAATATTATTATCATTACTGTGAAGCCAAGCAACGTCCTACAGACGCATAGGGCAAACTCACCCCTAGAGACAAATAATGCTCAGTGCAAGACTCTTATCAATTATCAGGAACAAAACAATCGACACCCGTTGAATGAACTTGATGCCATAATGGTTGTGCGAGATAGGGAAACGTTTTGCTTCCGTATCTACAGAACCATCCCCTTTCGCCATTTTCATCCCCCGCAAGCGATACACTCACATCGTACAAAACCCTTCCCTTCTATAAACCCACCCCTATATGTGCGACGTCATCGTCTCTCGCATGTGTAGCAGCTATACGTATGTAAGTACATGATATAGGGGACGGGACAAATACACCTTGTGTCGATAAGGGCAAGTTGAAATGATATGTAAATATATATATATATATATGTATAGTGCGTACATTTTAGCTGACTACCCCTACAGCATGCAAATTTTACATGGTAATATATTATTGCATACGAAGCCTAATTGCGTAATATACGAATATATTTTTCGTATAAGAAAACTTGTGCAATTCAAGTAAAAGTCAAAAAGATTGGCATCATATTTTTGTAATAGGGGTTGAGAAACTCTGCCTCGTAAAGTTTCAAGGGGGGAGGTTCATTTTTATTAGCGTTCAAGGACCCCGTCGGTCCCGCGCATTTACACTGACTTTCTCAGCGGCGATACTCGCCGTCGGTATTTCATGACGACATAGAAACACACGTACACGTATACCTATATATATGTAGCTATAGACGTAATACGTGGAAAAGGGGTACGTCAAATTTGGGATGATCGATTTCGTTACTCCCTTGGACGAGGGTTGTCATACAACCCTTAGTCTTCTTTTCTGTCCTTTTATTCCTTCTACAGTTTTTCCGTAACTGTACTAATAGCGGGTAAGCAATTAAAACGTGAATGATAATTTGTAGAGTTAAGAATTGAGAGATCTTCATTCTTCTCATTTGCCAAGAAGATGCCGTGAGAGCGTCGCGACGCCCAGAGGAGCTGTCGCGAGCTGGATTCTTATTGTCATTGGTTTTTGTCGACCGTTTTGAATTAATTTTTTTTTTTTGGGGAGGGGGGGCTTGATTTCGTTTCTGTCTGTTATATATTTCGAGAAAATCTGTACGTGTCTTATTTTGAATATGAGATTTTTATTATTATTTTTTTTATATATAAGTAACTGTCTGGAAAGAATGAGTTTTATTGTGAGAGAAAAAAAAATTTTTTTATTCTCTTCGCTCAACTCAGTACGTTCAACAGCTTGAAAGTTATTTGTCAAACTCGAACTGCTATATTTCACAAAAATGTCAAGCGGATTGGAAACTTTGACTGCTTTGTATTTTGCCTTGTAGACTGTTTGAAGAAATTCAACAGTTGTATCGAAATATTAAATAGTAGGCGGGTTCTTTTTTTTTTTATAGAGACTTTGAAAAACTATCCGCAAATCTAAACAGTATCAAAATCTCAATAATTCATTCCTCAAGTCTGGACAGGGATAGACGCGAGCCTACTCGTTCCCATGAGAGCTTCGAAGGCGCCGCGACGCATAGTCGAGCGACGCCCCAGACCGACGCCTCCCCATTGATTCTCTCAACCCCTAACATCAGCAGGGCCAGTCACTTTCCCGGAAAGAGTTTCCCGGAAATTCGACTAGAGGGAAGAGCGAAGATTCTGGATGCAATCGAGGAAAAGTGTAGTAAAATATGAAGGATTCTCTACTAAGTGTTTATATACCTATACGTTCATATATGTTCATATATGTATACACAATATCTATATTACGTAAGTCTGGCTTATACCCTTTGCGTTTACTACTTGACCGCCTGTACCAATAGCTACAGCATCGTAAATCGCGCGAGATGAAAATTCGCTTGGTGGAAGATGGCTTTTAAAATTTCCCTAAGAGCCGTCGGAGCCCAACGTGAAAGTGGGATAAGAAAGGTGTGAGCCGAGTTGAGAAAAATGGCAGTGAAAAAAAAAAAAGGAACTGAAGAAAAAAGGAAATCGAGAAAGAAACGCAAAGTTTCTCGTTCGCTGCATCGGAAAGCGTCGACGCGGTTTTGCCCATAGAGAAAGAAAAGAATAAGAAGCGAAAGATAAAAAGAGAGAGAAGAGTATAGGGAAAAAGAATGAACGAAGAAGAATAGCTGCGGAGTCAAAGTTGAGAAGAAGTTTCATCATCTCTTTGAGAAAGTGTTCGACCTTTTTCTTATTAATTTTTTTTCGCACCCCTTACTCGTCCTTTTTTTTACTCTTCATCCGAAGTACGCAGATTGCGTAGCACACGAAGGTTCGATTTCCCTTTCAAGGACAGCAGTGCGCATGCGCGGCCGCGCTATCAGCTAAAACCTATTGGAGTAGGTGCTTTCGAATATACGTATTCGAAGAGGTGTCGGGACAAAATGAAAATACTTTATGAAACAGAGGGGGCGAAAAGAAAATCTTTTACATAAAGGGTGTATACGAAATACGAAAACATTTGGCAAGTAATGAAAATTCGATTTTCTTCGACACTGAGAAAAGTTTACACCTGGTAACGTGTAGAGCGGAATATTCAATCGGTTCATGAATAGGGAATATTGAAAATAGGGAATCTGACGGTCTCGTTAGCGACGTAGTTCTTTGTGCAAAAAATCCTGATGGTAGGTTACGCCAGCAAACGGAGCAAAAAATATGACGGGTAACGTGAACAGAACGCGAATCAGAATTCGCAAGTAACAATATGTATATACATATATATACCATGTGAATAACGTTTCGTGAAATTCGCTGACACTAGAACTGATATGATAAAATCTCTCGGTTCCACTGATAACAATAATCTAATTCGCAAACAAGTATTATTGGATTGGAGAGAGGTAGAAAGTACGGGAAGTTAAAAAGAATATAAATAAAAAATTATGAATATGCAAAGTAGCAGTCTGTTACCTGTCCGATTGATAGACATCAATTTGGTATTCTTTGCCGATATAAATTATTATTCCAAAAGTGTTTCCACCCTCAGAAAGAGGATTAAACGAAAATCATGCCGGAACGCGAAGTTGGTGGTACTTTAATTAAATGTCCTACAAATAACGCAAGGGTTACGAAGACGAAGCGACGAGGGGTCGTTGGGGGGGTTGAAGAGTAGGGAGTGTGAGCCTGACTTTATTATCCGTTCCGAGAGTCCAGAATAGAGAATGGGAGTCCTCGAGTCCTGGCATTGCTATTTCCTGACCGCAATAACGGTCTAAGCCTCTCAGGTAATTGGGTATGTTTCTTCTGTGTTGGTTGGCTGGTGGCTTCAGGGTCAGATCTCCTGCCAGGGTCTTCATTTTATCCTCTTAGCCGGTGAGGGTTGCCGTCGGTTGACCCAAACAAGATTTTATTTAGTTCGTTCATCGAGCAAACATAATAAGCAAAGTTAAAAATTCATTTGGCAATTTCCATCATTCGTTCCCCTTTTCAGGAATGCGAGCAAATTACGGGTATAGTGATTACACAACAAGAGTTCCAACAACCCCATGTCTTATTAAGGGCTTGATAATCGTAACGAGCTACAAAACTTGTTGCTCCAAAAGCTGTCCGACAGGACGACCGCAATTACTCTTTCGATCGATCACGTACCCGAATAGAGTGGACAAATCACTCTCGTCATCCCAGTAGCGAGCAGGCGAACAACCCACCGGCAGCATAACGCTGAGTTATCGTATGCCGAGAGAACTTGTTCATTTTCAAAAACAGGGGTTGGGTCTGCTTGAGAAACAGTCAGCGAAAAAACAGAGGGGGTGAATCGGTTGGCCATTTTTACCAGTAAGAGGGGTTGATTACTGGCATTCAATTTTTGTGAAACTACAAATGAATTTTATTTAGTAAATAACTCGAAAAAACAATTCATCCCCTCATTTTTAGCAATCCCTAATATAATCTTTCTCGCCAGCTACCCTAAGTTACTATTCGTATAGGATAATCTTGCATTGTACCGGAGCAAGGGTCGTATTTTGTCATTCGTAGAAATATCGTTCTTGACGTGTATTCAACAGAAGCCTGTTATCTCGGCCACCCCTTATCCAGCCATCCGATCAAACGGAGAAAAGAAAGGAAAGAGAAGAGAAAGGAGCGAAAATGGGGGAGGTCGAAAAAAAATAAAACTAATCCCATCCCTTCCTTTCCCTCGTCATTATTTTTCGCGAGGACAAGTGCCACGGGATATAAGGGTTGTCGCCAATAACAGCAGCCACGAAAAGATTGCGATACGATTTCTGTGTAATAAATTATTTTTCTCTCTCTCTCTACCACTCTCGATATTCGCACGATATAGTCTATGGAAATACGCAGAATTTGTCTGTGTAGTTCGGCGTTCTCAAATCCACTGAAACAAGTCTGATCGTTAGGAAGCAAATCGTTAAGATCTGTATCTGCTATCAGATAAATCTAACGTAATAATTATTCGAAGCCAAAAAAAAAGAGAGATTCGCTTTACCTTTCTCTCTGTAAAAATAGAATTTCATATCGAATACTTTCACTCTGCAAATAGCATCTACCACGTATCCACGCAAGAGCACCTACTCGCTTTCGTTTCTCTGACGCAAAATGTCGTCAGTATTAATCGTGTGGTATGGGACCCCCTGCATGTCGACCCAGTCCACAAGTAATCACTCATTTAATATCGTCCAACACGAAGATCAATCCGTTGTTAGAACCTTTTTCCACATTCGTCCTATATCATGCAGTCACATAAAACTTATTAAAGTGCTGACAGTCTCGCGCGGATAAAGTTAGTAGTAGGTCGACATAGGGGGGTCGTCGTAATTAGCACTACAATTAACAAAACTCGTTAATTGTCACAGCAAAGCTCACGCACCACCATACGTGCTCATTGAGAAACAGAGAACAATCAAATAATCCCCGAATGCCGATAAGAATATAAATTTTAGAAATTACACAGCATCCTTTAACGAGATCAATCATTGTAAGCTGTATCGGCTGTCACGTTATAGGTATATTAAATATATTACAGACGTGCGTTA
The DNA here is from genome assembly GCA_030142285.1 of Calameuta idolon. NCBI lineage: Eukaryota > Metazoa > Arthropoda > Insecta > Hymenoptera > Cephidae > Calameuta > Calameuta idolon. The sequence goes on along the minus strand of JARQSV010000443.1, from coordinate 2,792,987 downwards.
AGTAAGTCGATTTAAAAGGTCCTGTTTGATTCTTTAAAGAAAATATACAGATATATTAATTCTCAATTTCCAGGAATCAATAGTCAATCGCGTATCTTTTACTGGGGCTTTTGGGGGCCTCCTACTACTCTCTTTGATGAGGGGCTGCGGGAGGGTGCCTTTTAGACGTCGGCCTGGACGAGTGATTTACTTCGTAAACAGTTAGCGGCGCCGTGGCTGTGTACGGAGCAGTACTTTGGACGTGTGTAGGTTTACGCATGTACACGTATTTACACGCACTTATACTTTGGCAATTTAGACGTCGGGGCGTACCAATCGCACGGGTCCCTTTCGTTTCTCAACGATTTCCCCTGGCTGGTTTATATATAGAGTGGTCAGAGTGGCCAGATGCCTGGGTTGCCTGCATCATACACGATGCTGCCATTCCTTCTGCCAATCTTTCTTTCTTTCTTATCTTTGTGATGATGGTGATCAGGGATTATTGTAATGGATTGGAAGTGGATTTGATAACTGTGCGAGGATTCAAGCATTTGTTTTTTAATAGTCTTGACAGAGAACGTTGATGGAAGGATAAAGGTTTAAGATATTGTACGTTACGAAGAAAAAAGACTTTTTATAGGGAATTTTGTATTGCAATTTGTAAAATGTGGAATTACTAGAAAAACCGTCGAATGAAAGGAGAAATATTTTAGAAAAAGTTGTACAGAAGAGAATTTTTAGATTTTCGTACAGCTGTACTCGTATGGTATATTTTCGAACACGGATCAAAGTTTGTAGCGTTGAATGTTATAGATATTATGCAGAATTTCGATTTGACGAAACAAAAGTTTAAAGTGTCCTTAAAAGATTCTTCAAAATTTCTACAATCCTTAGTTTAACAAGGCAAACTTTTTATCTCTTAGCGAATGTCCATTGTCATTTTTCAGCGAATTGTAGAACACAACTGAAGTTTCGAGTGCGTACCGCCAGGTGGACAATCGCTTTGTCAGTTCTCGCTGTCAGATACATGTATCTGTCTGTAGAAAGGTAACAGGCGAACAGAATTCATGGTAAAAGTATACGAAAAAGGTACAGTCATGGATAAACATACAAATTTCCAGAGCTATCAAATTATGAGACTATCCGACTGTGTGACTATTCAGTGATTCAATGAAGGCGCAAGGCCGCGTGGGTGGCAGTGAATTCGGCACGAGGTTTTAATGTTTACGTGTATACACTATCCTCTTCTGGGGCGGATCGAAAGACGCCTTCAAGAAATTCCAAGCTTTCAGTTCCAACATCGCGGCGAAGCCAGCCGGTACGTCCGGTTTGGTTGTCGCCGGTTTGTTTATCGCAAAACTCATTCGGTCGCGCGATACCCCTTACGTCATATCCATTGCGCATGCGTGAAAATCGCAAAGTAAGTGGGCAAGAAAGAGAAAGAATGAAAGGTGAAGTGAGAGAAAGTAAATAGTGAAAAGGTAGAAGCAGAGAAAGAAACAGAAGATTCATACTCGGTTGCGTTAGTTGGCCAGTTTTCTTTTGAGCCACGGGATCGCGTTATACACTACCAACTGTTTATGATATCCACAGTCGGTTCTTTATTGCGCGTATACGCGAACCAGTGCGATTCGAATAAAGTGTCTGGTGCTGTCTAGAGTTTCAATGAAGGTGCTATACGGTCTTTTCAAACGTTGAATTATCTCCGTCGGCGGTTTTGGATTGTTCGTAACAGGTAACGCATTACTGTTAGAATAATTTTCTGTGTGTGTATATAGATAAAGGCTATGTGTACAAAGTGAAATTGCGGATCCTTTATAAATGTAGCGACGGTGATAATATTGCAGGCACTCGACGCCGGAAATTCGATTTGTCGGGATTATCCCAGGAGTAAAACGTTGAGATAGGCCAGAAGCCTCTGCGAAATAGACAACCGAGATCAACCCTTAGTTACTGAAGTAGAATTATCTCAATGTGTTTTTACGTTGGTAAAAGTAAAATCGTGTCATCTTCTTTTTTTTGACTAAATACAGTACCCTGTTATTTAAGTTATTTATTAAAAGGTTCCCTTAAGTCTTGAGAAAGTTCGCGCTTTTCATCCGAGGAAAAGTTTTCATTGTCGAGTCCGACCACCAACTTTTCTATCTAACGGTACGAAGCAAGTGGAAAAAAAGATCTTCTACGTGCAAGAGTAAGAGAGAAGGACAATGTACGTGGCTTATCTGGCAAATTTAATGTCTGAAAATTACGAATTCCGTGGTGCTTGCAAAACGTCTCGATTGCCAATAGGAAGCGAGGAACAAGAAAAGACACATCCTTTACCGTCACTGCCCATTGAAAACGAATGCCCAATTTCATCCCACCCCGAATTCTCGTCGATTCTCAGACTTTTACACAAAATTCGCAAATATTTCAATGGAATCGTTCAGTTTCAGTAAGTTTTTCATTTTCTGAGATTATCGTTGACTAACCTAACATCATCACCGAGTAACCTAACCTAACATGATTGACTAACCTAACTCTGATTCTAAATGATATTCCTCCAGTTTGAGAACACTTGGGTCCTTTGTTTACATTCTTTTTTATACAGGGCTATTCACGGCAAACGTACCAGCTGAAATTGGCAGCGAATGGATGATTTCATGAATCAGAGCAGGATGGCATCAGTAAAGAAATGAAAGATAACGTCATAACATTGCTAAGATCATGAGGTCCGTTCGTGCAAGCGTTTTTACGTGTTCCGAAGCATTATACGTGTGTTCGAAAATGAGCCGGGAGCGCAGAGTATATCGTGGCTTTTCTGTTTATTGCATGCATTTAATCGGGACAAAAAATGCTCTCACTCAGCACTCTCGGCTCATTTTCGAACACACCTATAGTGCTTCGGTGCACGTAAAAACGCTTGTACGAACGGACCTATGAATTTCACATTCCTTCGTTTGTTTAACATGGCCGCGCTACCTCGATTAACAGAATTGTTCAACAGCTGGTACAGATAACATTTTTTTTTTTTCAAATTTCCACTTTCTTTTTCTCCGATTCTTTCTTCTGCCTTTCTTGGCCAAATATTGGTTACAGCATCTCTTCCGTGTACACATACCCAGCTGCAACGTATTTTACCCGTGGGACAGCTTGCAGAAACGTCATCCGTTTATTTATAATGATTACCGTAGTGCGGGGCAACCAGGCGAACCTCTTTCGTATCTTCTAGTGTGTTGACGGAGAGTTGGCCATTTTGTTTATTGCCAGAGGGATTTATTAGTGAACGAGATTAGTTACCCTATGAGAGTAACGATAGCTGAGTACCATGCAAGAAGCAAATGTCAAGAAAGCTGATTCCATATCGTTTCTCCCTGTCGTTTCCATTTGACCGTCAGAAATAAAAAATATTGACAGACCTAAGCAAGATTTTAAAGGTGAACGTGTCAAATTGCGAGAAAACAACCCTCAATCCGTACGAAGGTCGAATAACAGGGCAGATCGCTGAAATATTAATTAGCGGAGTGCGACAGTGTGAAAACAGTAAAATCATAAAATAGGATGAGGGGTATATTAATTAATTTTCTTATTAAATTTTCAATATCCTGGCTCCCATCCGTCTATTCATCCCTTACGAAAGGACGCTAGGCGGAACTAGAATGTGCGTGGTCACTCGTAAAATTCCATGGGAAATCGAATTCTATTTTCGAATGGACGACGTTCGCGGAAACGACACTGAGTGATTGGGACGTATTGTTCCCGGGATGAAGTCGTTAAAAAAAAAAGCTGGCAAATAAAATATACGGCCTTAAGGGTGGCCTGTCGCGTTACCGAAGGAGGTTAGAAAATAAGGGTTGTCCCTTTAACGAGTCGCGGTAAGGAAAGAAAAAAAAAAAAAAATCATTTTAACGACTATACTATTTTCACGTTTACCCCTCTTTCCCCACCACTTCAATCCTATTGTTAAGGGTGCAACGGATTCGACGGGAATGAATTCCCGAACACCTACGAACTCAGCCGAACGACTTGACGAAGCTTTATTAATCGTAACGTTACTAGGGATGACACGAGAATCTCCCATGAGCATCCCCTAGGGGAAAGCTGGCCATCGCTCGCACAGGATTTACCGAGGTTAGTATCAGCGAGAATAGGGATAAGCCAAAAGGAAGGAAACCTTCGGCCAATAAATTGCCCGCGTCCCTCAGGAATCCCAGGGTTTTACCAAAGGCAAAGTGCCGCTTCTCGAAAAGGGGTATGCACGGGGTATTCCGTTCTTCAATGGTATACCAGATACGTAAGTAAGTAGGTATACCAACTACCTACCTAGACAAGAGCTACGAAATGGAAACGGGCTAACAGGCTGAAGGATCGTCAGAGAATGAATGAAGCGGAACGTGAAAATGGACTGGAACGTATTGCGCAAAGATTTGAACCGGAAAGACGAAACTCTTAAGTGGTCGATCGATCCTTCTTAAACCGTGACAATTTCTCTCGAAGATCCTCACTTTTGTATTTTCTTTTTTTTTCGAAATTTTCTCTTCGCTATTTACGTCCACGTCTTTTTATGCTTTTAGGAACACATGCTGTCTGTCTATCTCTGTCTCTCTCTCTCTCTCTTTCTGTCAGTTTCTTGGGAATCTGGCACACGTGCGGGATTCTTTCGTAGATTTTTACGAAAATTAGGCTATAATCGAAAAAATTTCTTTTTACGATCATCGTATTGAAGATTTTCATGTAATTTCATTTTGGTTCAACAACCTTATATGTGGATGTTATTAATTTTCTGTGAACCGTGGCAATGATTTTCATTACGGTATCAATATATGTATCTCGGTTACCGTATGATGAAAATTCTCATGGTTATGTATAGATATATAGGTACTGTATTCAAGAGATCCAATAACTAACCATCTACCAGTGAGGATAACAGTAGTAACCAAATCGCGTGCTTTAGGGGATTACGAGCTGGTTGCACATTCGAATCATCCAACTGGTATACATTCCCTGCAACGTAGACACACTGCACCCTGTATCTATGCAAAATCCCAATTTGTTTCAGAATATCAGAATTCCTTATAGGATACGAATAATAACGACTGTCACGATTTGTCTCGAGAAACAGGTAGAATCTCTTGTTTGGCATGGGAAAAAGATATACGGGAACTCTCGTAATTGGTTGAGAAGATTTGGACAATGGCCAAAGCTCCTCCAGCCTTTCGGATAAGCACTGATTTAGGTGCCAACGTACGTAGACGAAGCCAATCGACCTGCCTTGGTCTGGTTAGGTGCAGCACGTTACTACTAGGCTGGAGCCACCTTCAACCTTTCGTCTTATGCGAATCGCATTCCATTTCGAAATCTCGAGCAGCCACTATGAAAACGAATCGGTAGCGATGGCGAATTACACGCGAATTTGCTCATAGCGCAGGAAGCTTAATTTTGCACGAGCTTTACGAGCACTTCGCGACGGCTCGTACGATTTTGCGATCTTTACGACGCTCCTGCGTCGCTCGTTCGTGCGAAACGAGTTCATTTTTCTTTTATTTAACACTTTCAGCCTTCTTATTTCCCTTACCCTTTCTCCTTCTTATAGATCACTCGCCGTCTATAATGATCGCAGATTTTACTCTGTCGCCAATCAACGCTGTATTGATCGTTTAATCGGTTTGCATTAGCATTGCACTGGACACGATGCTTTTTAGGATAAAGTGATCGTGCGGGTCACTATTAACGTAGAGTGAAGCCAGATGTTCCCTAGATAGGATGCGCGGGGACCCTAGAAAATTGGGTTAGCATTGAGCGGGTTAATTGAGTTAGAGGATGGTTGGAACTAGCGGTAAACGGAGGATGCATCCCTATGGCGCAAATCCGTTCTTTTAGATTGAACAGTCCCTGCTGGCCAGACTCTGACCTTCTTCGCTCCGTAGTTGCCTACTAGAAATTCCGTACGGTTCCGATTCTGATGAAAGTGACAGCCTCGCGAGGGTTGATAATCGATTAGGGAAGCACCCTTCTCGGCGATGGGTCTTGGGTACCCGAAAACACGATATATGCAGGTGTGAATCTGGCTTTAGGCCCAAGCGACATGTGCACTCAGGGGTTGGGTACAACCCCCGGTGTCTGATTGGTATGCATAATTGCCACCTCAGGGTCCAATTTCAACCCCTGCTGAGGTGCTGTGTATGTGCTGCAAGGACATGCATGTCAGCCTCAGGATACCGATTGTCAATGAAGTGCTTAGTTGGCGTCCGGTATTGAAGTGATGGATTTAGCTCTGTTAGACAAGAAGATTCTCTTTTTACTAGGGGTTGTTGTATATTGATAGTCGCTGTTTAATGAATTGAATGACGTCACCACGTGGATAATTTACTTCCAGCGAAGGGGTGGAACGCCTCGTCGTACCTTTCGCGCCCAGAATCGTCCTGTCGATCATCATTCGAGCTCTGTGCAATTAGACCGAGGCGAAAGGAAAAAAAAAAGAGGAGGTGCGAAAAAGGGGCAGATAAAGTGTAGAAAAGAAACGAGGATGGTTCCTAAGGTTACGGTTTCTTTTTTTTACCCAGAGGCTGGGAACAAATTGTTTGCGCATTTTCACAGCGCCAAGATACTTTTCCATCCGACAACCCTTTTCCTTGTGAACCTTTTACGAGTACGTGATACGTGCCCGTAAGCCCCTTATACCCTATCCTAACCCACCACAGTCATTCCACATTTGAGATGACGAAGATTTATCTCTCGCAAAATCTACCCCAGGTACTCCTCCTTTCATCGTCATACGATGAGGTCATAGGCTGCCGAGTAGAATTTCACAAAGTGTCATATAAATGACCTCCACTCTTTTCACAACCCTTACCGTCTAGTTTACATTGCTCTCCTAAAAGGTATCACACATTTTCAATTGAGTTATCGAATTTGCATCCATCCAATCCGCCAGTAGATAACCCTTAGAAAGTTACGACGTTACAGGATAGCCATGGAATATTTTTCACATTTTCATATTCGGCTCTCTATCGAAGGGGATGGCTGTTGAAAAAAAAAAAAAAAGTAGTAAAATATATCGGCACAAAAAAATTTGGAAAAATATTCAAGCCTTTGGTACCCAAACGCCATTTCTCCTGGGCAGCTTTTATCGAGCGAGCCAAACCGACCCACCGGGGCCACCGGCAAGGGTTGATTTATAACTGCGAAAGGGTAGCTACCTTGCACGTGGTGTGTCCTTCTCTACGCCAATTTTCCATTGTGACCTTTATTGTCTTCTATATAGAGAAGCTGCTCTGCCACTTCACATCAACATTTCGCTCCCCGTTCTGTCTGATTCAATACGTCTATTACCTACTTTCACTTAAATGCTCGCCAGACGTATCCAAGTCCAGTAGATATCACATCAACGAACCAGACACTCCACATACGATCTACAGTTCCTATATGGTTCGAGAAAACATGCCGCAGGCACGGACTGGCAACAGCATTGAGAGAATCCAATCCCATAGGAACAGCATTGTCCGTGTAAAACGGATACCCAAAGAGCTGCATGCACGGACCGTGAAGATCTGAGAAAACTGGCAGATGCTGGGGTCTCTTGGAAACCTCTTTATCTAGCATGGTAAACCCCTAGAGAACAGACACGGTACCTAGAGGAATACTAAATAGGGACACGTTACCGCTATAACGTAAAACGTACTATAATTACAGCCTGAATGAAACCAACTTTTGCTCCAACATACATATATATATATGCATAGTAACTTTTGCCCGGGAGTTTGGGTTTCGCTAACTTGCTCAAAATTTTCGCTCTCTCAGCTTCTTTTCGCCATAGCTTAATGACACGTAGCCTGTGTCATTCCTGAAGTGTACTTTACTCTACGGTCGATACTTTCGGAAGATAAAAGGTCTCGGATGGTAGGATCGGTCATGGCCGGCAGTTTCTTCATGACCATAGAGAGTCAAGGTGAATCTTTTGATACCGAACCAATAGTAGACAGACACAAATCATCCTCCGTTTTACACTATCGTCAACCCAGAATCGAAATCACGTATTTCTTGGCCATGCATCTCGGCTGAATCCTGAAGTCATCCTGACGTGGATACTCGTACCAAGTAGTGGCTTTTGCCTAGACCCTGTCTCATGGCTGTTGGCTAGGTTATCGCGACGTGTAAGACAGGACCTTGGATCAGACTATTTTCTAGCCCCGTTTTCCCACTACGACATTTCCTTTACGAAGGACTAAACTTCCTGCAGAAAATCTGTGAAACGTATTTACGAGTTTTTCATGTTCGTCTTGGCAATGAAATAGGACGAAGAAAATATTCTGTAACCTTGTACAAATTTGTGAAATTCAAAAGTCCCGCGACTACGTTTATTTCGTCAGGGCAGTACATCAAAATTCTGTCACGGTAAGGTGATCAGGTACTCTTCGAAAACGGATAATGGCTTCCGAATGCCATTTGGTCCTAATGTGACTATCAGCGTGTGCTGTGCGTACACGTCACTATTTACGTTAACTTTGCGACAGTTGTTACGCAAGTTTCAGTCGGATCCTGAACAGGCGAGATACTCATTCGATTAGTATCTCAGGTTGTATTATCGTGCACCGCTATCGCAACGTCATAAAGAACTCCAGGACGACGAAGACTCGAAAATACTCCGATGTAGTTGAGTCTGGAATATGCGTGCTGCGCGCGCATGATGCTCTCGGTGTTCGGACGACCAAATAATATTTTTCCGTATTTAAAAATTTTTAAAAGCCCTTTCTAATCCGCTTAAAATCAAAACAGTATTTTCGGATAAAGAAAATTTTAAAAAACTCTTGATACAAATTCAGTGGAAATATCAAGGAAACGTTCCACAACCCATTGGACGTCACGACCTGATCCAAATGTACCTTAAATTGATTTACATTCAATCTATAGTACTATATGCTTAGCATATGTAACTCTTAGGCATTTTTCGTACGTCGAAATGAACACGATTCCGCTATCCAAGAAGGTGCCTCTCGTTAAGAGAAATAAAAGGGTATCGTGGATCTTCGTGTGTAATAAATGAGATATATATATATATACCCACATATATAGAGAATACAATCCACGCCAAGAACAAATGGTAACACGGTGACACTTCGCGTGTAATAGAATTCTTATTTATCGGGCATCGTCCATCAGGTTCTGCATTTGACCCTCGTTGCTTCCAGTTGGACGCCATTATTCCGTCCTCACTCTTAGACCTCTGATTGTGAGTATCGACTGGCTCCTCGACAAGGATAACGAATAGGATGGAACAAAAAAGAAATAAGGAAACGCGTTCCTGATTTCAACTACGAATTTAGCACCGATCGACCCGGTATAGTGTAGTAGACTGTACTATATTCGTTTTCTGTTATAAATCATTTTCTGTATTGTTAACGTTTTACATTCGTTTGCAGTATACGTTGACCGGTAAGAAAATACGTTACAATGTATACTGATACATTTCGCAATTTTTTGAGATTTTTTTTTTCTTTCGTAAACATCGAATTTCTGCAGTTTACTAGGTGCTTAAGGAGAACACGAGAGTTAAGTTTATTATAATAGTTCTATATAAAGGAATAACGTTTTCGCACTCTTTCGCAGTTATTGTGATTATCCTTTCTGAACTGTTTCTTGTATCCAGTTTAAGTTGGATTTGGAAAATGCAGAAAGCCTCAGAGTGCGGTGTTTCGCTATTCTATACTCTCTGCTAGGAAAGGTTGAGCTGAAAGTGAAATTTAAGGGAAATTAAGTCAAGCGATATAGCTTAAGTGCCGCAATGTACCCGCCGATTGCTTCGCCGTCGGTAAGGCAGGAAGCTACAATGCCTACGGAGCTTAGTCATTGCAATAATCACCGCCGGTCTATCTCATAGCTTCTTAAGAGATCCGCACGAAATTCTAGACAGTCAAGGATCGCTAGGACCTCAATTATTGCTGAACTTTGCAGGAACTTAGGATTAGAAATATATAATTCCAGGAGAACTCCTGTGTCACAGTGTCTCTGATCGCTTTGCTCTACTGGATAGAATGGAGTTTCGAGGTAACGGAAAAGTATCGTAAATAATTTTCTCATTCTATCGAAAGATATATTTTTTTAAATCGTTCTCAGATAATATAATCCCTAACAAATCACACGTGAATTTCTACGAAATCACGGAAATATATGATAAAATAGAAAGAATAAAATATATTTCAGTGTAAAGTCATGCATCTGTATACCGTGTGACAAAAATAGAACCACTTGTGGCTTTCTAGAGACTTCGTAGTTTTTAATCTGTAAAAAACACATTAAACTCGTAGATCGACTACAGATGCAAGACAGTTTAATACTGTTCGGTTGTAAAAGTCCAATATTAGAGTATTCCGTTTACTTAAGTCTAGTTCACACTTGTACCGTCTTCTGTCACGTTCCGTGTACCGTTTTTCGTAGTTCTACGTTTTTCCAATTGCTGATAATCCTCACCCTTCATAAAACTCCGCACCCCGTTACTCCCAGCATACTGCTTCCTTGCCATTAATTCCAACCCTAATAAAACACTGCGTTCATATTTTTCTATTACTTTCTACGTCATACGTTCTAATCCTAATAACCCTTAAAAACCCATATCATTGTCAATTTCCATTTTTAGAGTCCCGTTATTCCCGAACTAGGTTTTCCCGCTTTTCAACCCCTACCGCACATCACCCCTCTTACGATTAGTATAAAAGGACGAACCTTCTCTAGGTTAATTTAGTAGCAGTCTGGACATTGTACACGACACATCTCTCGCGAAATACATATATTCTTTGCACAACCTGAACGACAGTTTCTTTACTGAAGAAACCTACCATTACCTCCTGGAACCCACAAAAATATAAATTCGTTGATCGACGATCACCGAGTCGGATCGTAATACTTCGCGGTCTGCGACGGTACTGTCTATCTCTTTCTAATTCCCAAGGACTTATACTTCTTTCTTGTGCGATCAAATTAATAATTTCTAATAAGTTTTATTTGACTTTTTTTTGGAAAGTCTGTATTTCAGAATCTACTAATTCTTTTGATATCCAATCGCGATGGAGGCCCTACTATTATCTGAGTGTACCTCGAAAAGAGTATCTATCAATATCGTTTTCAGGTGCTGTTCCATAAATAAATT
>JARQSV010000443.1:2762519-2773249 GCA_030142285.1 Calameuta idolon | reverse complement strand
GATCGGTTTGACGCTTATACCGAGGTCCATAAAGTCACACTCACAAAAAAATTTTCAATATTTTTCCAATACACCTTACGATGGCTACGCAAGGTTCAGATAGTTTAGAACTTCAGTGCTAGATAACCGAAGATATAGTTTTTTGCTTAAATTAAAATAGAAAACCGAAACGAAATATTTCCCGTGTCTCAACGAAAAGTCTTCTGATCTCGAGCAATATCGTACAAACACAATAAGCCTAAATATATAACATATACCCAGACTGCTTTCCGTATTGAAATAACGAAAGAAATGTATTCGGTAAAAGACCCTCCCTAATCTATTGCAATAGAAATGTGAATTCTGGATGATTAGATATACATATATAAAGGAAGCTCCATACCGTTCTTAGGAATTATATTACGGAATAACCCATATCAACTCGTATCCAAAAAAAAAAAGGTAACCAACTCTTTACGTAAGCAACGAATCAGGGATGCCAAGCATATATTTTCTTGACATAAGACAAATAAAGATAAAGGTTGGATAATTCAAAATGCCATATCTCAACTTCTCTCTATCTATTTCTACGGCGTTACTCCGCTGATTGACGTCGTACCACTTCACGTCACTCGATATCATCTACCCAGGACTCTCGACGAAGCTGCCAAACCTATCGATGCCAAAAGTACTTCCTCGAGGAAGATACCAACGTCGTCAGCTAACGAGGTGACACCTATGCCAACAAATGGTATAGTACGTATGGTATAAGTATATACCGTGTAGACCATTAAGACTGATGCCCTTGTGCCCTATCGCGGCTACGTAGCTCATAAGGGAATGTGGGACTGGCATGTGCGAGCTGAGGATCCTTTAGGCGGAGAGGAGGCCCTTGAATCACAGAGCACTTTGCAAGATGCCCATTACCGATAGAGACGTTACAGTTATATGGGGGAATTCACATGTTCGCCAAGGCAGGCTAAAAGGGTTGTGACAGTTTTCAGCCCATTTCCTTATTGTTACTCGGCGATGAGGTGTTCTGTATGAGATTTTATATACTGATATAGAACAGTTCAAGGCATACAGGATATGCGCTTGCGAATTGCCATAGGTTTAACTGTAGGGTATGCATACGCAATGGGCCAGACTTTTTTCGGAAAATTAGATCGCGATTGCTATTGGCTTGTGGGAATTGTGGGTAGTTGGCGTAGATGGGAAGTGTGCGGATCTGAGGTAATAGAGGATTTTTGGAATTGGGAAAGTGCTTTCTGTGAAATTAACAATGCTTCTACCGAGTGGGACGGTAAGGGGTAGTTTTTCTTTATTGGATTTCGAATATACAAATTGCACTCGATTCAAATGCATAGAAAGAGGGATTATGAGTAGTGAATGGAAATAAAAAAAATGTCACTACGTGCATTGATTTTGAGTTTTTTTTTTTTGGAAATTTTAGAACAGCTACGGTTTGAGCAAACTTTGATTGATGGATCGTGGGAAGGTAGCGTTTGGAGGATATAAAATATTTTATGTTTGTTGCAAGTGCGAGAGAGATGGACTTACGAGAGTTTACGTTGGTATGACAAAGAGAAAAATAGTATTGGTTGACATTTTCGATGTCTTCGTGAAATTGGACTTGCCGCAGACAAATTTTGTAAATGCCAATAATAGTTTTTATTCGGCGTGCATCTTTTATTCTGAATATTCACGATAGATGAAGATAAAAATTCGTACACTTTTAATAATTATTTAATTGTTTGATAACACTGTCAATCTCATTTCGTAAAGTAAAAATCGCGAACCATTTAAAAGCAATGAACCTTGTGAGAGTAAATTCAAAATTCATTTGAGCTTATTAGCCTAATGGCTTAATAGCACGGCATATATTGGATTTAGCGTAAAGCCTAAGTGCTCCGACTATTTTATTAGATTTCTTGAGTAAATCGTGAGAATATATTCAAATTAAATTGAGCGAAGGATTTTGAGCGAGCGCGTTTTCTCGCCCTTCAAAACTACCTTAAGGGTCTGAATAGTGACCTAATGACCCTCGAACCTACTCATAAGTTCCCCATGAGGTCGTCGGCCTCACTTGGTCTATGCCATTCCTGACATTTCGCAAAAGAGTTACGGCGCCTGCAGGCAGCCGATAATCAAACCTCAGGCGAACCGGAAGTTCAAGTGAACTTTGACCGGCCTTAAATCCAGAATCATAATCGTACTACACCATGAGTCACTAACAAGTAGAACCCTATATCCGGATACGTCACTGTCTGTCACAAGAATACGCAAAAAAAAAAAGATAAAAAATACTGATAAAATAAATTCATGAAATTCGGAAATAAAATTCACTTTTTTTTTCTGCATACGCAATACACTCTTATTCGATCAAGTACACTTTGCTATATTTCACTACGGGGAATACTCAAAGCACAAGAGAGCATCCCTGAAATATAACCTGTCCTTATTTCTCGACATCCTTATCTTTTCCTTCCCAGCTTCTCCTTCGTCGATACAGATCGAATTGGTACAGCTCCCGAGATACCAAGATGTCTGTTCCAATCTCGCGTAGGTCATCTCGCTAAAGTTTATGTGCTGAAATGTTTCCGGAAATATTGACATCGCCATCTACCAGCGAGATTTCGTATCAACGCGAATAACTAAAGCAAACAGTTAGCCAGACAGAAATATATGTATATACAGAGATATACCATAAGTACGTGCTTGGAAATACAGAAGAGTCAGAATTAACGAGCACATTTAACAGCGACATAGATCGATTATAATATAAAGGTCTGGAACAGTGGCTGGAAATGTGTGTTTCACGTATAATAAAATTTGTCGTATATATGTATACGTAAAAAGACAAAAAAAATAAGACAAACAATTTTGTCAACAAAAAGGAATTGCGCAGTCGTTTATTACTCGAACGTCACAAACAGTCCTGGGAGGTACTTTAAACTTCCATACTAAAAGAGAGCGGGAAATATTTTCAACTTTTATATATATATATATATATATACAGACCCTTCGATTGAATCCCTTAAGATAAATCATAAAAAATACCCCGCATTTACACAGTATTTTTCCAGCGAGTGAACTTTGTCAATCGAAACCCATCCCACTTTCCATTGCCTCTTTCTTTCTCACAAGCCAGAAAAAAAGATACTTTTTCAGCATCAATACCGTCGACAGATATCAACAGCAGGGCTATCAACGCGATTTGTTTCATTCTTTGATCTCAATTCAATCTGAAACATTGAACCGTAAGATATTTCAGGCGATATAATGGCGCGTATGCGAAGTAAAATCTAAGGTAGAAAAAATGAATTTAAATTACCACACTTCGTATACGCAGAATGGTTACCAATGGTTACCATAAGACACATCCTCATACTATATATATACCTATACCTACGGGGAAGAGAGATCTATACCGTGTGTCTTCCAATAGCGTATCAATCACTTCCAGTTCATTGCTGGAAAAAAGAATTTTTCAAAATCAGATTCCGTTCGTCGGATATCTTGCCTTCGCATGGACGGTTAGTGAACGTATTTCGATATCGCTACGTTGCCTTACGTAAATTACGTAACCCGAGGTACGGTCAGGTTAGGTTGGTTACGTGCGGCGGTGGCTGCAGTACAAAAAACGAAAGAAGAGTTTACTTACTTACGAGCCATCGAGTCTGATCTCTCTGTCGGTGGATCAACCAGAGAAATTGGAACAGACGTACCGAAGCTGCTGGCTGAAGTGAAATTTCTTTATCTACTTACAAACGACCCCCTGGTTTCGAAGGAGATTATTATTTATTGTGTAAGACATGTTTTAGTTTTGATACGCAGCGCATTAGTGTGCACTATGTACGTACGTTGTACAAGCTGCATGCGAAGGCTTGTTTTGTAACTTGCTTATTATTGCAATTCTGACAGAGTGCATTGTTGTCAGATGCAGCTGGTCGGTTATCAAAGTTTCCTTATATTCAGGTATGCTCGAGGACGGTCATTGTTATAAAAATATTTGTGGGATCGATAATTATTATTTAACACGAGAACAGGCGCGTGGGGTTCTGCGAGACCCCAATTTCAAAATCTTTAGTAATAAGGCTTGCAAAAATCCGGTTCGCTATTATTCGTTAGCGTCGTGTTGGCTCTTACAAATAGAGGATAGATGTTTTTTGTTAAAAAAAAAATTTATATCGGTAATATATTGGAAGTCTCGAACGAGAGTGCTAAATTGGTTCGTGATGACAGTGTTTCAGAAAACTACTCGTATCAATAAAAAAATGCTTGATACCATGGTTTTTTATTTTGTATATGATAGATGAAGATTCGTAAAGTGTTTGCGTGAAAAAAAAAATTTTGAGTTGTGCATTTTACCGAAATATCGAAATTTAGCTAAATATCAGGTTGAAAAGCATATATGAGCGTTTTAATTAATTGTTTAAGAAAATAATATGTTTAATTCCATAAAAATTAATATTGAAAGGGTTTATCGATATTTTTCATACTCTATATGTATGTAATTTTTTAAACATTTTTAAAACAATTATTGACCAACCGTGCGCTATTAATTTGATGAAATTCATAACGTAAACAGGCTCTTATACCCCAGTCACTTTCGTCACGTTTATACACTCTCCGAGTGGGTTCCAGATATCTGGTGTGTAGGTTCTGTTCTAGAGTCTTAAGTCGAAAAGTATACAAAACCAGAAATCGATAGAATTTCGATTTTCGCTCGCTGAGGTGTCTGGAACACCCCACGTGATCGTTCTCGAGTTAATCGTTGAATTAATTATTTTCCGGGATAAAGGTATAATCGTGAGTTTGGGAGATGAACAGACGTAACGTCGATAGATTGTGATATAAGGTAGCACAAATGATTTTTTCAAAATTTGATGAAGTTTAAGCTCGCTTTTTGAATCGCTTGGTGTTTGGAATGCTGTAACATTTTTTTTTTTACATTAGCCGTATACATCTTTATCGTGTGAAGCCTTCATCTCGAGATACCCTTTCCGCAGATACTCAACGCGTAATACGAGTTTTGTGTAACGGCTATGACGCCGACATTGCGGCGCTAGTCGGGCAAGCGTCAGTGTTTACACGACCTAGACATCTGGCGATCATTTACTTCAGAGGGTTTTATGATCCGATCTCTGGGGTACCTTGCCAGAAAAACACGAGAGTACGGAAAAAGCTTAAGCCATTTTAATTGCTGATAAAGAGTTTATAAACCTAACCAAAAGAATTGAAAATATTTTTAATCGATATTTTTAGGCAAAATAAATGATACCGCGTATCACAAGGTAAGACTTGCGGATGATCGGGGGGGTAGATCGAATTAAGCGAGTGTCTCGTAGGTCGGTACACCAGTAGAAATAGGACTTTGGTTTTCTTTGAGCTGAACCGAAAACTGTTATCCCCTTGAGGGATAACTGACCTAGGTCAGAAAGGTGTCGACGAAGGGTCAGTCCCTGCGGGATGAGACACTTCCCATGTAAAGGAGGATGCGTGACCTTGTGAAATTGGATTATCGTGGAAACTGACAAAATTATTTATGGATGGAAGTTGCCAACCGCGATCATCCCCATCAGCAACAAGACTAGATAGCCACCCCCCGTCGTTGAAGTCAGCGCGAAGATGGCCTCCCTCCCTCTAGCACCCTTGGTAAGGAAACGATGCCGTCGCTGAGAATTCGATGGAGACCTGGAGGCCGTGGATGATGACAGAGGGTAGATGGATGAGTAGTTGATAAGCCCAAGGGCGTAGGAAATGCTGCGAGAGTGATGAAATCCTGAGGGTGGAATCCGGCGTGGGGATGAGGTCAAAGAGAACGAAAGAAAGTTGACTCGACTGTCTACGAAGTTCAACATAAAATAAAAGTTTCGCACTTGATCCGATTCGATTGTTAATCTTGGACGAGATAAGAGACGAATTCGTTTCATTGTTCAAGGGTCGCATCACGAATTTTCGAAACTGGTACAGTCAAGGGATCAAATTTTTTCAACCCTTGACTGTGGGAAAAAGCAAATCTGTGACAAAGGACCGGATTAGCAAGCATTACGCCAATATGGGTTAACTATAATCAGAGGGTGAAAACGGGTAAGGTTAGTCTGACAGAATCCAACCCCTACGTCGCGAGTATTACACCCCATGTTTTTTCACCCCTCTCACCCAATTTCATGCCTTTCGGAGTGAAATCTCTGTTTTCAACCCTTAAATTCTCACGGTAAAGTCCCTCATCCAAATATTCTTTTCTCGTCCCCTATTCACGAGGACTGATCCAGCAGCAAAAACTCGAGGATTTATACACGTACCACCCCCCCCCCCCCCCCTCGCATTTTTTCCTTCAAATACTTTGAATTTACAAAATCCTTTTGCTATTCTCATTCGACCCACCCGGTCTTCCGGATCAGCCAATAGGATTTTATTCAGCTCTGCGACTAATGGCATTCAATTAATCCACCCCTTGTATTATGACGTTTCCATCGCTAATATATCGCTATATTATATTAGCACTAGTGTTGCTACTATACTAGTCTCAGTGGCGTTTCGCATATACCAACGTTTTCTCTAGTTTCCATTCTAGACCTGCTCTTGACTTTACTACCCCTTCTCTGCACGCCTTACGCAAACAAACCTTCCCCAACTCTATCGCCAGCAATAACATTTGTACCTACTCCATCCGCCTTCGTTCCTACCCTTCCTACTCCTGCTCTTATTATCCCACTTACGGAGATAAAGCTAGACGGAATCCTCTCACGTGTCTCGGTCGGTGACGTGACGCAATAAAAAAAAGCGTGATACCGTTTCACGAAAAAAGAAATTAGTTACTCATACATTATAAAACATTTCCGATATTACGTTTTTTTCGTAAAAGTACGCCATTAATCTTCTTAACCGCACTGTTACCAGTAGGGGGTACCGTAAAAATGATGACAAAACATCCCCCCCACCCCACTCACAAAACTTCCCTTCACCTGTCCCTAAGCACAGCCACATAAATTCAACTCGCTAGGCTCGGCACAGTTTCCTTAGGTTTGTGTAAAGCGCTTATACCTAGAGTTCGGTAGTCACCTTACTGCAGTTCATAACGAGTCTTAGGAAGAAAATTAATTTAATTTTCAACGAGTGGGATTGGCTTCGTGAAAAAAGGGAATATTGAGAAACCAGAAGGAGAAATAAAGAGAAATTTAATAACCCGTGACTAAACCACGATTATGGATACCACTTTATAGCCGCTTTGAGAACGCCTCGTTCCTGTGATATTTAAAAAGGCCATTTTTCAATGTGAACAATTAGACCTTAATTCATGCTCGGCAAACGATCCCAATGACACTTGAGCGTTATATAATAATTATGATGTAAGCACTTTGCTTTCTTTTTTATCAAAGGGTGGCAGCGCTGTAGTGGTCAGCGTATTACGAAATTTGATTAACAACAGGCGTCCGTGGCTTTTATAAAAATTTAAAGCATGAACTAATTCGTTTTTTTTTAATTTATGCCGACTTTCATCAAGGCTCATCGCCTCTAACGTATCACCTGAAGTTGTCTTTTCTTTAGGAATTAAATGCACCCGCTAACTTCAGTTTATGCGTTTGAGCTGACTCGTCCCATATACACATCAGAGTTCGTTAACGTTCCTTTTCACTAGAAAGAAATTGAAATAAAAAAAAACATAATAATAATAAGGTATCTTTTTATCTTTTTTTTTATTTTAGCTCACCACTGAAATGTCCCTGCAACATATGAATTCTCTTTCCCGTCACCAAAATCTAATTTTGATTGTTTCTCCATAGACTTGCACGATGATCGTTCAAGTTCAAAGCGACTGATTCCCATGTAGAATCAACGAAACGTTAACAAGAGCCATCGTCGTCACTGTTGAAAGTCATTAGGACCGTAGAAGAAAAATAATAATCCCCTTTAATTTCCCTTCTTTTTTTCATTCTTATTTACAGTCGCTCGAAGCACTCGATAAATTTGATGCCATTCTCATAATTACATTTAATATGTCATTTAATGAGGTTCCACCGTTTCCTGGATTTTCATAAAATTCCAGCCCTCTAGTGCGCTGGAATATTATCGAACCGTGCTTTAGCGACTGTATAAACACATGCACGTATATGCATACACCTACCCTGCAGAAAGCAGTTCACCAGTCTCTGTGAACACGCGAGGCGTCGAGAATCGCGTGTCACGAGGAGTTTGTTACTTTCACAAATGTAAGTAACCACTTGCATAACCTGCCTTATCAGTAGAGTATATGAGAACGGCGCAAAGGAAAGTATTACTGTATTCACCCTTATGCAGTGTACCGTACCTACCCTAACGTTCAAGAAATATACCTGCGTGCACGTAACCAGGATACGATTCCCCTGCAGGTGGAGGGGGGTTGCATCAAGCAACAGGTATCAAGAGGTCAACTACCCCGTTGCCCTGTAGTAACAACCCCTGCTGATCGAAATTCTCTCAAAGGCGAACCACCCCTGCCTCCCACTCTTATGTGATAACGGACGATTAATCCGAGTGTGGTTCAATGAGAGTATCGAATAATTACGTGAATAGGAAAATTATTTAAAAAATTAATTACCGCAGAGGGAAGGCTGGAAAAAAAATAGTGGTTAAAATCACACTAAAATCGCACAGAAGTATATACGTGTGTACATACTTACCTCTTTGGGTTGGTTACGTGATACGTATGCATGTCTGGTGCAATAGAGAGGCAGCTTGTTGCAGGGGAAGTGGGACGTTCCACTTCGTTCAAGTGTCTACGCGAGTGCATCGTACCATTCAACGTCAAAAAATGCATTTCTTCGCGTCGCTATTTCGGCACGTATGAGAACAATGAAAATTTAGTAAAAATGACACACGCGATTTTATTTTCTAGTTTTATCCTTATTTACACGTATTGCGATCCTTTGGTGAATTTTTTTTACTTTGGGATTCTCAAAATTTTCTCAAAGAGGAATCTTCAATGTGCTCGTCATACAAGTGCGGTGCAGGCATCATATAGTTATCAAACAAAAATGAAGTATTTTATAATTTTCCACGAATTTTCGAGAAATATGAATTTTTCGTATTTTTTTCTCTCTTCCTTTTTAATAGTTGTATGTATATGTTGTATGCCTTGAAGCAACTTTCCGGCTTTACATTTCTTAAGATACAGTCTATGTAGGTTTATTACGGTATACGAAGTTTTGAGAACGCTTTATACCATTTTCCATTGCTTTTCCCTTTTTCGTCTCGTTTATCCGTCTCTCAAGAAACAAGTGCGGATACAGAGTCGTCCCCTCGAGCACTTTCATTGCTCGTGACTTATTCAGTGACATTACGAAAAAATGTTAAATAAATAAAAAAGAAAGATGGAAGAAGAATTATCAAACTGATACCGGTGTATTAGGAAGATATCAAGTTCATACAAATTTTAATATTTTGTGAATATATGTGAATTTTATTTTTTTTACCAATTACATATACTATATACGACAGAGGAAAAAGAAGTGTATATTCACAGTGTGAATAAGTCGCGTATAAATTTACTAACTTTGAATAAGTCCAATGTGTAAACAGGTAAATATCATATATTAAATAACTAATAACTAAATCGAACAAATGACACCTCCGTGTGTCGCTCATACGCTTACAGTTCGCATAAACGTACCGAATCCAGCAAATATTTCTTGAACAAGTCACATGGGGATTGAACTCGAGTGCAGGATAATTCGAGTAAATTTCTTGGCACAGATGCGAATTTAAGCATGACGTAGTACAGTGGGTACGAGAAGTAATGCGCGTGCTTATGTAAAAGTATTCATATACACTATAGGAAGCTGTGGGTGAAATTCGTAAAGCGAGTTCATTGTTTCCGCTTCTGGCAGGTTAGCACTGAAAGATTAATGGTTTATGGAAGAAATCAAGAAACTTACCTACCTTTCGCCATCTAGCGCCGAACTCTTAAAACTACCATTCGCACTCTTAAATCTCTTGACTCTCGTGTCCGACAATGAGTAAGGATGGTTTGTTTGGATGCTCTCTTTTTCTCTTGCTCTCTCCCTCACTCTCATTCTCTCTCACACTCGCTGCAGCGAAAAGTTCATTCGGTTTTACTGCAGCCAGCCTGCATATTGCATAAGAACAAAGCCACGCGTTAAAGGTTCGATTTTCTTTTCGCAATGCATTTCTGTCAAGCGCAGCTTACAAACTTAAGACCCTTAAGAGGATTCCGAGGCTGAAGTTATCCCGTTAAGAAATGGGATGTTGCGACTAAAAGTATCCGCATTATTTTTCTATAAAATTTCAGCACGTATACCGTGTTTACTTTGTCAGCATAGTACGACGCGCCGTATCGTAGCCACTCGACTTACAAGATTCATCATTAATAGTAACTCCGAGACAGTATAGATGGTGTCTCCGTGATACTTCTTGACAAAGATCCTTGATCCTTTTTTACATGAGATGTGTATTCGTCGATCCATCATGCGCCATTTTACTATCTGTATTCGCAAGACTGGCGTCTTCCGGTTTACGTAAGGGTATACGAGTCAATGAGGAGGGATATGGAAACGCGGTGAATTTTCGATAATACGAGTGATCGATAGGGGGTAAATATACCCCTTGACATGTACCGTACATCCCCATAAGAAAATCGATCTCTCTTCAAATTTCCATATAACTTTATATTGTGTGTATATATATATATATATATAAACTTGTACAAGGGCAGTTTCGAGGACATGCGGCGTTCACAACGGCAAGCT
>JARQSV010000443.1:2743125-2762419 GCA_030142285.1 Calameuta idolon | reverse complement strand
AACTGCCAGATGTCCTGGAACCTGCCAATACACATCAGAAATGGTCCTGGAAACTGACTACTGACATATTTATATTTTCCTATTACAGAAAGCGCGGGCGAAGATGAGGACAGCTTTTCTAGGGACTCAAGGACTCATCCCTATCAGCATGGTAGTGGCGGCAGCAGTATCGGCGGCGGTGGAAGGGGCGGTGGCGGGGGGATGATTTTTCCTCTGAGAATGGCAGCAGCCATGAGGGCTCGTTCTGGTACGGGACTCGTCAGGGGTGGTGGGCAACATGTGAACTTCGACCCCGAGGCACCCCCACCACCCCAGCAATCGCAAACGACGTCACTGCAAACGACATGCCTACTTGAGAAGCCGGAAATTGATAAGAAAGTCAAGGTCGGTATTTTTATCTTCCTCGAATCTTATGACGCTTATGGGATAAGAGTCTGGAAGGGATGACGTTTCTTAGAATATATATGTATTTTTTTTTTTTAAATATTTTTTTCGAGCTCTAACGTCAAACGACTCCTATGAATTACGAAAGTAATGGATATCTGAAATTCTCCAGAAAATTCGAAACGATCACAACTAGGTCCTCCGACCAACTGGCAATTGGTGCGAGAGGAAATTCTCCTGATCCCATAATAATTTGAGAAACCCACCCTTAACCAATCCTTACTCCAAGGGTGCCTTCAGCATGATCCCTTTATACGAAAACGGGACTGCGTCGTATAAAGGTACCTAGCAAGGCACATATACGTCATTGCTATTACGTAGACGTGGATTAAATTAAAGTAAAATCCTAGAAGGGATCAGTATTTCAGGCCTTAAGGAAATTCGACAAAGAGCGAATGTCCTGACAAATCCTTAGAGGAGCAAGGGAGATGACCTGAAAATCTATGTAGGTATAATTATCTTGATGCATATACAGTATCAATGGACCGGAGGTCCTTTTCATATAGTAACTAGCAAGGGTTCGAAAGCGACCTCGACTTCGCGCATGCGCACTACTTTCGTCTTTAAATTTTCTCCGAAAAAGCAAAACGAGAAACGGATGCCCCTTGATTATCCTGACGTCTTTTCAGGAAACGAGAGTATCTCGTTCCTACGTCACGTCACTGACGCGTAATTAAACCAAGTTCATACCTGTCGTCTGTCGACTTAATCAGAAGCAGAATCCTAGTCGATCTACATTTCCGGTTCCTAAGGTCATAGAAATATAGAGAACCTGTGATCTCCCAGAGTTTCTCAGTGGATCGCGTGGTATAACCAAGAGCCATAGTAATACACGTATGTACGTACACTATACGAAATGGAACATTCTGGCTCCTTTGTGGGGTTCCTTTATTGCCTCGTAAAGCGCGTACATTTGCGCGGGGATTTCAAAGTGACGTATAAATTACCTCGCGGAAATGTCAGCGGCTCCTTTACGTATGTCGAGGATTTCGATGCTAACAGGAACTTTTTCTCATTCGAAAAAATATCTGCAATGACAGCATAGCCCGGTAGCGTTATGGCCGTCTCACCTACGTTACCTATGTAAATGATGGAAAGTGGCTGGCAAGAGGTCTTGCGGGGCTTTTACTTTTATCACATCGTAAACGGCGTGGAGTAACGGATGCAATTGGAACCAATGGTGGGATGAAAGTTCAGTCCACCCCTACAGGGAGTCGGCGGCTGAAGTAAGCAAGAAGAATTCCCAAGACGCATAATCTCAAGGACACTTCGAAAACTCTTCCAGAAATGATTTACGAGTGCTCGAGGGTTCAGTCAGATGCTACTAGGGATTATTATTTTTCTTAAAAAAATGACAAGCGATCAGCTCCTCATTGATGCTCTTTGATCATCGTCCTCTTGAGAAAGATTTTCTAGATAAACATTTACTTCCTGCAGGATAATTAATATCGGAGTCCCGAATGGTTCCCTTTATCACCCCCTTTTCTTCCAGCCTCTACCCCACTTCAACCCTCTAACGGAGCAAGATGAAGTTCTTTGTCCTGGGGGAGAGTTACTGCTCTTTATCAGGATTGACCAGGACGTGGGTCAGGACCTCAGGGCTTCCTCTGCCTGCCTGTTAAAGACGATCTTGCCGTTACAGTTTCCCGTGTAATTTCCTATCATCATTTTCATACGCGGGGTAGTTTACCCCGATGGAGCAAGTTTCACGAAGACCCAGTAGCCGTTACTTCGTCAATGGATGAACTTTACTCGTCACGCTGGATCTTACTTACCATTGATTTTTGGAAGTCATTCTGGAACTTTGAGAACTTCGTTCTACATTTAGGAAATGAATTTTTCTAAAATCATTCTCCACGTGTTCCGTGCATCAGCAGCAGTGTGGGTCCTGGAAAATATATAAGGGATGAAAAAAAAAGGAGAGTTCCGATTAGCCCTCTTCGAGTGCTGGTATGACGACTATGCCGAAGGCCATCCTAAATGTTTATCCAGGCGCTCCCTAATTGTCAAGCGGCCACACCCTTAGCATACACTGTCCATCATCCCCCTGCACGTCTTGCACGTATGTACTTCTCTTTACTACGCCACGATAAATATTCCCTAATCCTGCTGCTCTATACCCTGGGTACATACTTGCCGCCCCTAAGCTATTCTCATGAACGGACGAACAACAGGTGTTACGCCAAAAAGGTATATTAATTGCCCAGGGGTGAAATTATGCTTCTCATACACCCTTAAACTAGACGATACATCGCCTACAATTGGATGCACGTAAATTTCCCTGTTTCGTTTACAAAATAATTATCAATCCATCCCCTTCGATACGTTACCCTCCCCTATAACCGACCTTCGCAGCCAAGCACCCTTTTTTGCCGAAAACTCAAAAAATCCCAAACGACGTATAATTCGCACAAAAATCAATTGAAGGGAAAAATGGAAAAAAAATTGCAGAAAGCGTATTGCGAATAAATGCATGAACGAAGCTGGGTCAGTAAAGATGAGAATGAGAATAAATTCAGAGGGAGACAGGTTCAGCACAAGGGATAATTACTCGCTACAAACAATATGGACCTGTATTTTTCTCTTGTCCGACCCGCTGAATATATCGAGATGTGGGTGAATAATGTAGAGCTATTCCACCCGTTAATTGCTACTCCTCGTTTTCATCCCCTTTCTGCACACACACTATATCTACTACAGCCGAACTCCGTTATCAGTCACCAAAGTCTGTCACAGTTCACTGGAGCGAAATCGCTAAGGGACACTGCGGTTTGACGAAAGAGCACAAATGGAAGAAGAAAATATTGTTTTCTTCCAGAGACACAGCATCCACGGTATGATGGAGGAGGAGAACGTCGTGAGGCCCCACCAGGAAATGGCCAGTCTCTCTCTGGACGAGAAAAAGTACCTCCTAGCGGTTGAACGTGGTGATGTAGCTTCGGTCAGAAGGTAAATTTAAATTCTAAGGAATACGTACTGAAGGTGCATAAGATACGTAAAATATACGAGACGCATATGAGTGAAGATATTTTTGAAGAATTGAATTCAGTATAGTATATGCTAAGTGTATCCGTATGTGTCATAGTGACTACATGACCATATTACTATATATATTCCAAATTCAGAATAGCTGTCACCTGTATGGATCTGAAAAATTCAATTATCCAAAACCAAGTTGATTTATGGAGAAAAAGGAATAAAAGGGGAAATAAGAGGAATGTCAATATAGTCTATTCAAGTTCGCGACTTTTGGTACAGCGTTATCATGGGCATTGTACTTTATCTTCCATTTGAATTGTATTTGAGTATATCGACATGTGCGTGGTGCCCTCTGTGGGCGAGAAATTCAATTGCCCTTTAAGCATAGTCCATACTATGGCCATAAGTCGAGTTGAAGCAAAACGTAATTTAATTCTCTGGGTGCTTGTTAGTATACTCGTTATAACGATGACTGTTTACAAGTAAAACTGAAATTGCACGATGAATATCTGGATACGTTGTGTATGCGATATTTCAGGATGAAATCACGTAACTCTGAGTCGTTTTTCTTATCACGATAATTTGTTTACAGGATGCTCCAGCGCGCCCAGGAAACGGAATACATAAATATCAACTGCGTAGATCCTCTAGGTAGATCCGCACTCCTGATGGCCATCGATAATGAGAATCTTGAGATGGTCGAGCTTCTTATCGAGCACAAGGTCGACACGAAGGACGCTTTGCTTCACGCCATCTCTGAGGAATTCGTCGAAGCTGTGGAGGTACTTTTGGAACACGAGGAGACCCTCCACAGGAACGGCGAGCCCCACGTAAGCAGCTCTGTGTCGTCCGCTTGCCGCCTGCCCGTTCGTAGTCCTGTTCGTAGTTTTACAACCAGGACGAAGCTGGTTGATCCTGAAGGAATAATAAGAATTTACATAATTTCAGGATCTAAAAGGATCGTCCTGGATGATTGATGGTACGGTCTTGTCGTGGCTCTGGTCCTTGATGATATTAATGTAACGACATCTATATTACACGAGGGTCACAGGAATCGAGATGAATAAAGTTTATGTATTACGTTTAAAGAACACTTTTTTTTTTTTTTTTTGGTCAATTAATCACTCATTATAAATTCGAGTCTCGACGGAGGATTTAACGTTTCATTTTATTTAAGTTTACGTAACAGATTGAAAACTCCTTGGGGAAGCTTCCATGGAACGAAAAGACCTTATGGAAACTTTAATCGGCTCTCTTGGATGTAAAGTCGGCTTAGTTCACCTCCCTCTACCCTTTGTGGCTTTCTTTTTCTTGTTCCTGGCTTCTCAAAGGCGACAATTCGTAATTTATAAATGACTTATCAGCCAGAATGGGGTTGCGTAAGGAAGCAATTTGTATTGTATCGCGAACTTTATTGTAATTGATGAAGCATTATTACACGATCACGATTAAATTAATACACTTCGACTACAAAAGACTCTTATTACATCGTTATTACATTTATAATTGAATAAACGGATTCGTGAAGCGTCTTAAATTTACATAGGTATTTCCAGCCACTGGAAACTACTCATTGTGATAATTAACTACCTGAATATATTGTACGTACGTACGTGCATGTACCAAAATCTACAGGAAGTTTGTAGCTGGGACAAATGATGCACTTTCGTATGGCGAAATAGAACGTACGGAATATTACAATTATCTTTGCTCAGTGTCCGTGGATAAATTGCATAAGGAGATTATTAATCAGTATGTTAGGCACATACCGACGCGTTACTATTCTCTGTTAATAATTCTACTGTACTATATTCGTCGCAAGGATAGTCCAATTAGTAGCGTGTATTTTCATTCATCTCAATTCCTACTTTTCGCACACAAAGAAAATTTGTTTGCTGCTCTTACAAAGTGATTCGTGAACGTGTTCCGAGCGCGTGCCGATATTCACAAAGTGTAGAAACACGAGAACTAATGTGCATAAAATGAAGAGAAGAGCGTCGAAACACGCTCAGAGCACATTTACGAATACGACCCTTACAAATCGCAAAAGGAATGGGAACATATAGCACGTAAAAAGAAAAAAAAAAAAAATGAAACTTCAAGGAACAGTCACGACTAAGACCAAAGGGATAATTTAAACGAATCTACTTGATCCGTAGAGTTGGGAAGCACTACCACCAGATACAGCTACGTTCACACCGGACATCACGCCACTGATCCTTTCAGCTCACAGAGATAATTATGAGATCATTAAGATCCTGCTGGATCGAGGATCAACATTACCGATGCCCCACGACGTGCGATGCGGGTGAGTTCACAAGGGTGTCCAATTACTCAAAAATAAAAATTTCACTTGTAAATCCTTAACAAAATTTTTTTTAAATCGTCCAACTGTTAAATTTATACTCTTTTTTTTTTATACAGTTGCGACGAGTGCGTGACCTCTAGAATGGAAGACTCCTTAAGGCATTCCAGGAGTAGAATAAATGCGTACAGGGCTCTGGCGTCGCCATCTTTGATAGCCTTATCCTCGAAGGATCCCATTCTGACGGCTTTTGAACTTTCTTGGGAATTACGAAGGCTTTCCTTCCTGGAGCACGAATTCAAGTGTGAATACCAGGTGTGATTCGAGAGGATGTTACGTTTCTATGGATATACATATGTGCATCGTGTTTTGTATATATATATATATATATATATATATTTGAAATACTTTAAGTTATATATTGCTACATTTTAAAGGAAACACCCTTTGAACTTTAAGGACAGACGTATAAATATGTATATCCACAAGTCAGTTCAGCTTCCGCATATATCCATATGTATATAGTCCTCCAGAAAACTTCGAAAACTTCGCTGACTCGACGCTTTACGACTGCCTCCTTCTCTATTTACCCGTCGTCCTACGGGAACCCTCTTTTCCTCTTTCATTCCTTTCTGGATAAACATGCTGTTCCTCGCAAGCCTTAGCGTACTGCTTTTAAACGCAGAAGTCTGAGCGAGCCTAGATTTTATTCAGTGTTGTATAAATAAAATCCAGCAAACTCGGTCGATCTGGTTTACCGATAATCCTCAGTTCTACATTACCGACCAAGTTTTACTATATCCTTTAATATATAATCCTTTCAACAATTCTCCCAGTTTTATTTGCACGCTTTCTCTCTCTCTCTCTTTCTCTCTCTGTAAAAAAGACTTAATTATCTTATTCAGGAATTAAGACGACAGTGTCAGGACTTTGCCACGGCTCTCCTGGATCACACCAGGAGTTCTTACGAACTGGAGGTCTTGTTGAATCACGATCCCACGGGACCCGCCTTCGAGCATGGCGAAAGAATGCACTTAAATCGTCTCAAGTTGGCCATTAAGCTACGTCAAAAGAAAGTACGTGCTATCTACAGTTTATTTGTACACCCCATACGTACTCTAAACTTTTACGTAATTTTTTCTCTATCCGTATAAGAGGGAATTAGCCGTGGAAGGATTTTTATCCAGGGATTATACGTCCCTTCTAATCATTATCCGCTTCCAATAACGTGTTCACGTATATTCTCTCTCTCGAAATCCTCACCAGAATAGCAAATCATAATTTCATGTATTTTACACTTTGCTATTGCAGTTTGTGGCGCATCCAAACGTGCAGCAGCTACTTGCCTCTATTTGGTACGAAGGGCTGCCGGGATTCCGTCGAAAAAACATGGTACTCCAGGCTTTGGAAATCGTCAGGATTGGTATCCTGTTTCCATTTTTGAGCGTGGCTTACATAATCGCCCCTCATAGCGTAATGGGACAAACGATGAGGAAGCCATTCATTAAGTTCATCTGCCACTCAGCATCATACTTCACTTTCCTTTGTGAGTCGTTAACATCAAAGGGTTAAGAAGGCAGGAAGAATAACGGTCGATTAAGAAAAGATTTTGATCCTTTTTGAAAAATCGCATCGCTGCCATCGATTATCGACGTATATACCCAACGTCCAATGCTATTATCGCTCTGCGAGAAATAGCCGTGGCTATTTGTAAACTGTTTGGAAATGCCAAAAGGGAGCGAATGTTTGATCGCAGCGACGTGCTGGAACCTAAAATAACGATGGCGGAAACGTCCCGTTTGGACTCTGATAAACTTTCGAGGAAATACTATTATTATTACTTGCGTTATTGTTATTATCATTCCTATTTTATTAACGTTACCATTCGTTATATGGAATATATGCAAATTTCATCGTCTGTCAATAAGAAATACTACATTCGAATAATTATTGCCATTTTTATTATAATTTTTTTTCAGTCTCACCCATGCTACTTGATATTATTCTTCCTAATTGTAACAGTCGAAGATTTCCCACATAAAATGTTATTAGCTGTTTCATTGTCTCTCTGTCTCTCTCTCTCTCTCTCACTCTCTGCCCTTTTCCGTCTCTCGCTCTATTTATCTCTCGGATGTCCTCTCTGAAATTTAATGCACTCGGAGGATATTACGACCTGAAAATTTCATAAAGTTATCCTGAATATAACTATAAGCCAGAAGTACCATAAGGATCCCGAGGGATTGTTAAAAAAATTATACGTAAGAGTTTGATGTTTATAGTTCCTGCCTTCAAATCTGAAATACTCTAAAGCATCACGAAGCAAGAATCACGAGACTGCACAGAGACTCTAAGGGATAAATAAAATAAGTAACGTCTGTTCTTGAATTTCTAGTCATGCTAATTCTGGCCAGTCAAAGGATAGAGAGCGTTATCGGGAATTGGATGGGTCATGACATTCCAGAACACGAACCGGCACCCACGAAGAGAGGAGCAGCCCCTACGATAGTCGAATGGCAAGTTTCTTACTTCTGACGTTGGTTTATACGCCGTTTTGCTCCCTTTGAATTGGACTTCTCATAAATATTTTTAAACGTCAGCATGAGTGATCTGGGTACTTACTTTTTGCACAGGTTTATACTGGCTTGGGTCTCCGGTCTCATTTGGTCTGAAGTAAAGCAACTGTGGGACGTGGGTCTGGAAGAGTACGTGAACGACATGTGGAACGTAATAGATTTCGTCACGAACTCTCTCTACGTGGCCACGGTCGCCCTGAGGGTGGTCGCCTACTATAGGGTTCAGAAGGAGAATGAGGGACAGGATCCGGAATCGGTCGTTGAACTTCAAAGGGAACAGTGGGACACTTGGGATCCTATGCTCATATCCGAAGGATTATTTTCTGCGGCCAATATTTTCAGGTAGAAATTCAATATCTCATCTTGCTCGAAATCTTACCTAGAAAATTAAAGGAAAGAAACTGAGCTTCATTGCAGTTTTCACTTTGTATTCTTTTCACTCCTCTTCTTTGCAGCTCTTTGAAGCTCGTTTATATATTCTCTGTGAATCCGCACTTGGGACCACTTCAAGTATCACTCTCCAGGATGGTCATGGATATTATGAAATTCTTCTTTCTTTACGTGCTGGTATTATTTGCTTTCTCTTGTGGTAAGTTTCTCGGTGTCGATCGTTGCAACGTTTTTGGGCTATTTTTGTGACTGATTAATTATTTTCTTTCAGGTCTCAATCAATTACTTTGGTACTATGCTGATATGGAGAAGAAAAGGTGTCCCAGTGCGATGCCTTATCCCCCCAATGCGAACATCACTACGGATTCAAATGCTTGTGTAGTCTGGAGAAGATTTGCCAAGTGCGTGAAATAAGTTTCTATGTGGATTCGAGGCAATGTAACCAATGCAATAGATGAATATTAAAATACTTTCAGTCTTTTCGAAACGACCCAAACGCTCTTCTGGGCGGTTTTTGGACTGGTGGATCTTGAAAGCTTCGAACTGGATGGCATTAAAGTCTTCACGAGATTCTGGGGCATGCTGATGTTCGGTACATACTCGGTGATCAATATAGTCGTCCTGCTCAATCTCCTCATCGCCATGATGAATCATTCCTACCAGTTAATTTCCGTAAGTGTGATTCAGCATACCAAAACGCAAGTAACATATGTTCCCGGAATTCTTATTCGGCTGATCATTTTACTACGTTACTCGTGTGCATTCATCCACTGTAGGAAAGAGCTGACGTTGAATGGAAATTCGCCAGAAGTAAATTGTGGATAAGTTATTTCGAAGAAGGTGGTACTGTACCCCCGCCGTTTAATATAATACCAACCCCTAAGAGTGCCTGGTATGTCGGGCAATGGGTTTATAGAAAGCTTTGTGGCCACAGTCGAGCAGCCAAGAAAGAGCATATGCGAACGATAAGGGTAACTCAATGAATCTATATTCTAGAAGGCAAGCAATTTATTTGTAATCGATGTTAACGTGCTTTGAGAAATTGGACTGCTTACAGAGAAAAGTTAAACAGGCATCGGAAAGGGATTTTCGTTATCAGAGTATCATGAGAAATTTGGTGAGGCGCTACGTGACTGTGGAACAAAGAAAGACGGAGGGTGAAGGCGTCACTGAGGACGACGTAAACGAGATAAAGCAGGACATTAGTGCGTTTCGTTGTGAACTTATTGAAATTTTAAAAAATTCAGGAATGAACACATCCACAGCAGCTGGTACCGGTACAGGTGAGAATTGTATCGTAGATATTATTATTTGAATTATTATAGAAACGCTTCGTGTAGAACTTTTTACGTAATCTATTCAAGTCAATAATTTTTTTATCTAGCACCCAATACTATTTACATTAATTTTATATTCTTTTGATTTTAGTAGTTCGCTGTAGAATTCTCTTTTTTTGCTTTTCTGTTGGTACCGTTAGACGGTGGCTTCAAAGCGCTCTCCATAGGTGCAGGCGGTAAGAAGAATCGTCAGAAGGAACGAAGACTCATGAAAGGGTTCAACATCGCACCTCAACCTGGCGGAAGTGGTACCTTGCCACCAGTAGCCGAATTCATAGCGTCCTTGCAGCAAGTTCATCACGAGAATCAGCATCATGATTTGTTCGGTAGTACTCTCAGCGGTATTTTTGGTCCTGGTGCAACGCCAAAAAAGAGTCCACATCATACAAGTACGAACAGTGTACCAGGATTGGGTACAGGACCTAGACAAATTCGCGGTGCTCGTGGTAGCTCAAGGAAGAAACGTTGGGGTACATTGATCGAAGCTGCTAAAGCTGGAAGAGTTTCTAGACTTATAGGTAAATCACGAGATACTATATAAACAAAATAGAACTGAAGAGGTCCTTACCGTAGGACATTGGTCCTTATAGGCAGATCACGTTCAGAGGACTCCGTATACTCACCCGCATCAGAGGACGGCGGATCACGTTCAGAGGGTTCATCCGATTCGAAATCATCCCTAGAGGCCCCTGCACACGAAGCGCATCAGCATCATCAGACCCATCATTCCCATCATCCCCATCATCACGAGGCCCATCACATGTTCGCCCATGGTCTGGGTCCAGCTCTGGCAGCTCTCAGGAAGAAACGCAAGAAATTCTCAGCCTCTCGCGCATCCACACCAGCCATGGTTAGCCACGTGAATCCTGTGGAGAGCGTGATGCATCCGATAGCTGCTGCATTCGCTTCCAGAGTCTCGAGGAAGCAACTACAGCGTGCTAGCAGCGTACCAACCCGTGGTCCCGACCTGACGCCGCAGACGATACCGCCCCGACGGCACGAGGTCACGCAGAGTCAGCAGCCCAGTCTGGACGCCGTGGAAGTGGTCAGTGCTAACGAACAGCAAGGTACGCGTGCCACGATAGGAACGTAAAATATTTTTCCACCTTTGACACAATTTTTCTTCCTGTTATTCTTCACTTTTAGATATTGTTATGAGCGCAGCACCGTTGACGCCATCGACCACTGAGGAGAGTGTGATAGCATCCGGTGGTATGACTGGCACTATTAAGAGAAATGGCTCAGCCACTCAATTACAAAGACTTCCAGGCATCGAGCCAATATCCGGTCACGACGTTTCGGCGGGTTGGCTCTGAGGATTTAAAAACTCCGTGTCGCGGATGGATCGTGATAAGCATGGCCCTCACCCGAGACGATGGCAGCCATAACTAGCTCTGACATCACCCAAAGATCTATGGCGGTTCTTTCAACATTCGCGAGGATTATTTTTGCTTTCTTTTTCTCACAGCGGAGAAGTGGAACGTGAACAAAAGGAACGGAGCTACTCGCAGACGCACAATGATGCCTTAATGGCAACGCGCCTATACGACTGCGTTGCTCCTACAAATTCATTCGCCGGCCTGCGCGCTCTCTTTAACTATACATATAACAATTACAGAGTTCACATATCTGTATGTACTCTTTTATCTTTTCATTACTCGCCTCTTACTTGGCTGTATACTGATAGCCTCAATCGTAACAAAAAGTGTTTGGATTTTACTGGAATCACGACTGCAAGAAAGAATCCAATGGGAATGAGCAAAAGATAGGTGGAAGATGCTGCGCGAAATTAGAATGGAAATTTAAGTAAAAGGTGAGAACTACTTGTACTGCCAGAAGACAGGGAGATACGTGGGTCGACGTATTTAGAAACTAGTCAACACACTAGTCAGCAAACCACATCAATGGAGAATTGATATAATTTTTAAGCGATTACTCATTGTGTTTGACAAATTTTAATATTGTTACTAGATTTAACAAATTACGACCTCTGTGTGGGCATCTTATAACATTTATTAGGCATTGTGTCGTCGAACTTCAGTGAAAGAGGATTTTCTTATACACTTATTTACAACCAATTGGCATAGCCAAATTTCATTCACTTTTTTTTTATTCACTTTCCTTTTTTTCCCCTATTTATTTATATAGACAAATAAGACAGTGCATTAGCGTTCCTTGTTGACCATTCAAAAGTGTTCGTGATCACCTCTCGGAGGTTTAGGAAGACTCAAAATCGAAAAAGGAACAAAATCGCTCCATCGTGGCCGGAGTAAAAAAATTGAAGAAGAGCTAAAATTCAAAAAAACTTTAGAAAATGGAAGAAACGTCATGACCAATAAACAAGATAGAATAATAAACGTGTAGTAGTGAATTAGACCGAACGAACAAAGGAACAAAAAATTTAATTCAAACGAAAAGCGATTGATACCATTTTATCTCGTAGTATTACTTGTATGTATGATAAATTGATAATACTAATATAAGATAGTACATTAATAGGCAGCAAAGGTCAGGATCGACATGCCAAATTGGTAAATTAATCTGTGAGTACCATTCTTGAGGGTACGTACTCCAAATTTTAAATCTTCCAAAAATCCTAAAAAAAACTTTAAGATACTCACGTGCCTAAACGTATCCGATCCTGATCTAACAAAACCTGGTTGTTATTTAAAACTACGTATAGACGTTTATATGAAAATTATAATAATGTAAAATTACGTAATGGAACAAAAAAATATCCTCGATCGACAAGCGGATTTTAGGAAAGTTTTTATCATTCCTTTCGTTCGGCCTGCTACTGTGTACAGTGCAGTCTCCGTAGTTCCTCTAGCTCGAAGGTGGCGTTTTCTCAAAAATCCAAAAATACAGAATTCCCCCACTCGGCCAATAGTAAACGAGACTTCAGGTTAAGACTGTAAGTTTAGCGTGGTATCCCATTGTACGCATTTGCGTCTTCTCTGTGCGAACCGCATCTGCAACCAGGGAGAAGGGACCCTCTCCTTCAGTCCTGCCAACTTTTGAGGAGAGACAGAGACTTAGAGAATCTTCGAATTACAGAGACTGCGCTGTACTGTAAATCTATGTGAAAATTCAGGGTTAATTTATTTGAAATTATTAATGCTCGTCTCGATTAAAGTTTCAAACGATTGATCGGTGATTGATCAGCCAAGTGCGACTAAAAGAGAAATAAAAGGGATTCTCGTGATCCGATCGAATTATGATCTAAAAAAAAATTGAACAAATGATTATTTGCTACGTGAATATTAAAGGAATACAAAATATACAGGGGGAGCAAAAAGTGACGATTTTAAATGGTGCTTAGACAGAGTGTGCGGATAATATTAATGAAATCGACCTATAGAAGCCAGCAAATCGATATAAAAAAATGACCATTAATAAAGTACCATTTATTCTGATACATCAGTTTGTTCGCTACCCGATGCATCTCTACAATATTTTGCTTATTTTGCTTTACTTTAACGTTATAGATATACATATATCTTCATCCATACACGAGACTGCTGATTTATTGTTTGTTTCTCTCTTTTTTCTCTCTGATTATACATATTGTCAAAGATATAAAATATATTTCTTACTAAATCTAATCGCAAGGAGCCGGCTGACATCTTGCTCTACGCTGAAGCTTCCTAGGGCAAGGCTGACCGCCATTTTCGGCCTGGCGCTAAAAAAAGACAATGTTAATTATTAGATGGTACAAATTTGTTCGAATTCTTGATATTTTTAATCAATAATTAAATGTACCTTGATCATACGGAAACTTGTAACACGTCCTGTACCACATGTGACGCTACAGGGTGACCACGGTGACCATGGGGTAACCATACAGTCGACAGGGGGTGGTGCCAATGCTCTTGATACTTGTGCATCGTTAATGAGATTGCTCTGAGCAGAAGGCAATGCTCTTCCCGTTAAATTGGATATGACGGCAGTGCATGCATTGGTGCATTCCTCAAAAGTTAAGAAATTATTTCGATTCCCACGACAACCACCATAACCAAATTGAACACACATCGATTTTTGGGGATCGAAAGCCCAACGTTGGAAATAAGCGCGACATGGACCACGATCAGCTTCTTCCATGCAGACAACTATAATCGAAGTGTTGTGAACAATTAAATTGATTATTAATTATAGTACTAATTATACTGAACATATGTATGTATATATGTATATACCCTTTGCAGTTGCCATATCGAATGTACAGTCTGCTTGAACCAAACAAGGTCTTTGCTGAACCAATTCGACATGCGACGAACATTCTTCCTGCCTGAGCGGTTCAACCATGAGCAATCTCATTCGCATTTTTGTGCCCTTGCCGCAAGATGCGCTGCAGGGTGACCAATCACTCCAATTCGTTACCTAAAGTATCAAGGCGAAATGCAAAGGTAACAGAAACTTGTTTATGACTTTTTAAAATTGTTCAGCTCATTTTCGAAATAAGCAAATATTCTTTCTTTTTTAATTACCTTACAATTCGGATCGATAACTTCCTCTGTACCAGGTGCACAAGGGGGTCCCATACATTTTTCATTCTCTATTGTCCGAATGTGTGGACACTTCTTACGACCCATTTGATTCTTGAATCTCCTTTGACGAGTCTTTTGACCAATTCCACAGGATGAAGAACACTCGGACCACGGTGTCCATTCGGTAGTCATACAAAGACCAGACGTATCCTCAATTTTGAATTCATCGTTATCTTCTTCTTGACCACTGTGGAAGTCAAAAATCGCTGATACAGACGACCTGTAGCTTATCGTTCTTTTTTTTACCTCCTTTGCTCATCAATCTCGTACTCACGGACACTCGGGAACCGATGCTACGCACATCTCTTTCGAAACTAACTGTCTGTTACAGTTGAACATGGCTGCCTTCTGCGGCATTCTGTATTGTCTCGTTCTCATCCTGAGACCCTTGCCGCAACTTACCGAGCACTGGGACCAATT
Organism: Calameuta idolon; assembly: GCA_030142285.1. Taxonomy (NCBI): domain Eukaryota; kingdom Metazoa; phylum Arthropoda; class Insecta; order Hymenoptera; family Cephidae; genus Calameuta; species Calameuta idolon. The sequence goes on along the minus strand of JARQSV010000443.1, from coordinate 2,747,424 downwards.
GGTATATTCAGTAGTTGCACATTCAGCTGGAAACGTAATAACGAAATAGGCCAATGCGATTGCAAGATGAAATAATTGATAATCGATAATCCATACGTCTTGAGGTGTCCTCAGTATTTTCCGCGACGTCCAGCTCAGCTACCTGCTGCTGAAGAACTTCTTCGTCGCATCCACGCTGAATGATCTTGTCACGATTCAAATACAAACGTGCCAGAGGCAGCATAGGTGTGCCGGTTGGATCATAAAATGGCGACCTGGGATCTTCCGGATATGACGTAGTGATCGGCTTCATTTTTTCTCGTGGTTTAGTCTCTGAATTGGGGGACATGTAGCTGATACCGTTATCGGTGCCAGCGTCCCATGGATAAAGATCTATTATCATGCTCCTCATCCACGAACAGTCTCTCTGACACAAATTCAATTTGCTCACACCGATCACCCAATCAGGACTTGGTCCCAGCATGGATGCCACTGATACCAGAGGATGCTTTCTATCCACTTTAAAGCTAGTAGTCGTATTAGCATTAACATTAGGATACCAGAGTCCTGCAGCCTTAATCAGGGTCCTTAAGTGTGTAGCCTGTTCGCGTAATTCAGCTTCCACTCCGGTAGCGGATCCCCATTCGGCAAGTTGACGGAAACCATCGGTAGCCACGTGGTCTTTGCCCCAGAACGAAAAATTAGCTTCGTGGGAAGCCCCGATTAAGTCACTAAAATGCGTCAACCAACGAGAGACCGGAAAGTCTCTAGGATGAGTCTCGTTCGACCATATACCCTCGAGTATCAGCTATAAAGAAAATATTTTCCTAACACTTCTCAAAGTTATTAATTAATATTTGTCTTCGTTAATAAATTACCGAATATTTTGCTTCGTCACAAGCACAACATTCGTCATCCCTGTTGCTCCTGTCGTTACTAGGAACCTTCTCACACAGTGTCTTTTTCAAGGTACCATCTTCGGCGTACCAATGACCTGAATCCTCCATGACCATCGCACTGAAAACAACACATCCTGATCCTGTCGGAGGTGCTCGCCACATGACCTGGACCTATGCCAACAAGTAGAATCAGTACTGCTTGGATAAGTAACGAAATTTCTTGTTAAAGACGGAACGTCGAGGAAATTGATTCCTTAGCAACTTGGCAAGACGCCATTATACACAGCTCGGAACGATTGATAGCGCTTGTCAATTTATTCTATACTATCGCCCACAAAAACCCACCTCTGATTTGGGGTAGTCGGTCATTTCCGAAATAGTGTTGATACAGTCTTCGTTAAATGTTGTCAGCGCGTCTGGGAACAGTTGAAAATAGCCAACGCGCACATTTGAATTTCGCGGTGCATGCTGGGAATCCACGGACAACGTGAACCTTGTGAACTGTTGAAGTCTGGCGTGAGTTCTAGCGCCTGTAAGATTATTAATGTGATAAAGAATAGAAAGAATTACATATTCGAAAATACACCAAGAAGAAACTGTACCTTGAAGACTTATGGTGTAAACGGTATTAGCAATGTAGCTTCCCGAATTGTCACTAAGCAAAATTCGATAACCACCGTCTCCGGGTGAACGTCCTGCTGTTGTATGTTGCTGCGAAGGTCTCAGCGGACACGTCGCGGCGCTTAAAGCGACAAAACATGTCGCCAGTAAAAATCTTAACATTTTCCTGTCAAGCCAAAAACAATTTTTATCGATAAATAATCAATAGATTTTAATTCAATTTCTCAAAAATATTTTTCTTATTTTTATTCCCACGTCAATCATATATGCCATTGAACGAACAATGAACGGTATTTATTATTATTCTTATGTAAGTGGATAAGCAACTTTTTTTTTGATCGATAAATGACTAATTCCCTACTAAATTCCATATAGATTATATCGGAACGATCGATTCCTTCGTGTTACGTATAGTACGTCGACATAATTTCTCCATAAGCGTACGAACTCATATGCATTTACATGTGCATTATACCGTTCTTCGTCATCTGAATTATTGCATTGATCTGCCAAGCCAGTATACATGTATGTACGTATTGTATAGATATAGGTATATATGTATATGGAATTGAAATGACAATAACAAGAGACGAGTGAAACTTCGCTCTATTATTCCATTATTATGCATATTTGGAGAGCGTGCAAATTAGCACGTCCAGATTTGTTATGCGGTTTCTGCTATAGTCAGTGTACCAGATGTGTGTACAATTTGCACGTACATATCCACGGTTACTGTACGAGGGCTTTTTGCCGGTTCACTTTGGCCATCTTTAAATCTTCAACTTTCAAGACCTCGCGCACTCACTATGTATGTAGGCGTAGGTTTCTAGAACGCGGTTCGTATATGACCGCGTTTCTTCTAGTGAGAATTATAGGATGCATCGTCTTATGCAGTTTATAAATTGTCTGGTATATAATGAAATTTATAAATGAAAAAGTATTTTTTTTTATTAACCCAGTCTTAACGATTTTAATATGAGAATTGCCTGAACTGTAATTTAGATTTAAAAAATTTATTTTCCAGTTCATTTTGAAATTATGCACTTGTCGACACGAATTTGAATAATGTTATATACGAATTAAAAAATATATATAAGTCGATTAATTTTTTTCTCTCACGTTTTCCTTGTCACTTAAAAACACTTTGTTTTATTGTCTCATAATTTTAAAAGCTTAAAATTATCATAGTCGATAATGTCTTACCTATAGTTTGTCCGTAGGCTTTAGTCAATTATATGTAAATTCCTGTTGTGTGTACACCTTAATTTTTAAAGACCATCAGTCGCAAGTAATGCGCGAGAGCGACGAGACACGACTAAACGAAATGACGAACTGAAAGAGACTCCTCTTAGAGATTGGGAAAGTGACCGATCGGAAATGTATGTTTTGAGAAACTTGAGAGTCTGGTAATATTTCCATGAATTTCCGGCTTGATAATAAGTCTAATGTCAGTTATTACACTCTTGGTGATCAGTATTTTTTTAAGTATGCTCTGGTGAAGATATTTGTTAACTGAAATAAAAGAAAAATTTGTTTAATTTTCAAATTGTCCTTGCGTATCTCTGCACTGTTATTTTTAGTATGTTAAAATCTTCATTCGGAGTCACGAGGTCCAGACCGGGTCACCCTATCTCTGGGATACTGACTCGTTTCATAGATAATGTATAATCATACAGTAAACTCAGCCGAACTAGTAATGGTATTTTACACAAAAGAAATATTCAGTATTATATTAGTTTTTGACGTCAATATTTTGTTTATTGTTCCAATTTTTTTGCGAGTTTTCATTAATTTTCTTTTCAGCCTTGAAGATTTACTTGTCGATGGATTGATACTTCTTAATAAATGGTGACTAATAAGATTCCTTGTGTATTTGCTATTAATTAGAATCAGAGATCATTGCACAAAGGTGCAATATTAATTATTAAGTGTAAAATGACAGCATGTGGTAGTTGCCAAGGTATAAAAAATTAATGAATTTCTAAGGAAACGTTTTCTCTTGATTTACTATTTTTCCATGATTCGTTAAACGAGTAATCAATAATGGCTGCGTTCTGTAGATACAGCACCGAGAGAGAAAAAAGCCCTTGATTGATCAAATTTGACAACTGCTGCAAGTTTTATGATAAATTGACGAATGAAATGTATTCGTTCCCTCAGTGCTGTTTCTGCTGAACACGGTCAATACACCATTGTATGCACAACGCACGTATTTATCAAGTGCAGATGCCTAGGCCAGAGATGAGTAGCGAGATGCACAACGCTACGGTTTCAGGCGATACCAAAAACATGGCGCTAAATCGTAGCGGCAAGACCAGGAGTAGGATTCTGTGATCATCGCCTCCGTCGATAATGCATATCTTGTCGTAGTCGAGCTGAACGTGATCATGAACGTGTAGCTTGGCAGGCAGAGGACCGTCGGGAAATTAACGGGCGAAAATAAAGAATTATGTTTATATTCCTAAAAAAATTGCTCCTTAAATGTTCCTTAAATAGCTGATAGATTTTAACTATAGTTCTGCTACGTAACATCGGTAAAATACCTATTAAAGATACTAATCCCACCATAAGCTTCAGTGGAGGTGTGCATAAACAGCTGGCTTTGAGTGTTGTTTTCAGATGTGTTTCAAACAGTTCCGGAACAGAGATGAGCACGGAGATGCACAACGCTACAGTTTTGGGAGATACGGGCGATACCAAAAATATGACGCTAAATCGTAGCAGCGAGTTCAGGAGTAGGATTTTGTGATCATCGCCTCCGTCGATAATGCATGTTCCGTCGTAGCCGAGCTGAACGTGA
>JARQSV010000443.1:2726873-2742216 GCA_030142285.1 Calameuta idolon | reverse complement strand
TTCATACGTTGGCCAGAGTTGAGTAGAAAATAAAAATTGATATGTTTATAATGCCTAAAAAATTGCTTCTTATATGCTCCATATATTTCCATAATTGCTCTACTGCTACTATGTAATGATTAATAAATATTCATTAAAACAGAAAATTTGCACCATTATGCTCGACAATTTTTTTTAATTTTTTTAAAGCATTTTTAAATAACAAGTAAAATTTCATTTTCCTTTATTAATACTATCGTTATGATCGATCCTAATAATAATTATGATGCGCAAATTTAATCAATTTTTCTACAAAACTTTATTGGTAATATTCTATACATCTTTCCATCGATTTTATTGAAATTTCCCAATGACGAATAATCATTATCAACAGATGGACTATCAATCTTAAATGATGATATCTTTAAATGATTTTGGGTAAAGGTATCTTCTCTTGAATCTTTTTCATTTTTATCGCATACTCTAATTAAATCAGTATCTTCGTTATCTGCATCAGTACAGGAAATGATTTCACTATCTGTAAATAATTAGACAGTATATCAATATGAATTTTTACAATTATTAAGGATATTGAATATTCATTAAAAACTAAGTTATTATTAAACGATTCTAAATGCTTTGATATATATTAAATTCATACCGATATCAATTTTCTCAATGATAGTCAAGTACTCGCGAACATTCGTATTACTTGGCTCATTGACGAGAACTGTAATATCAAAATCAGTCGCAATTATCTCATTAGCAACGTTGGGTTATCAATGAAAACTCACTGGAGCGTCCTATTTCCATTGCTCTGACGAAATCTCTAGTCATTATGGCGATGATAAACTTAAAAATGAATATTTTCTGATTATCTCACAACCGGTAGAGCCGTATGTGATGTTGTCAAATTTTACAAAGTAATTATATCTTATTTGCTATGTTGCCAAATATCAAATACGAATTGAATGTATTCTTCTACACAGCAAAGTACTTTCGAAATAAATTATATAAAAACAAATTTTATATACAAAACTATACCTGTATTTTTTCCCAGTCGCCGGTACTATCGTTCATTGTAATTCAGTATCAATTATTTTATAAAATACATAAATCGGTAGAATTACTTGTTTCGCCTTCCTCACTTATTTATGTTTCAAATAAATATTCTTCAAAAATAGTATCTTCAATATGTGGTATATAAAATTGATCACAAGGTTAACACAAGTTCAAAGAAAAGTATCATACAGTGAAAAGAATCCAGTATATTATTTTATTAAACAGGATGTGCTAATGACGTCACGTCTTTGAAACAAAAAATTATTGCTTTATACGTTGAACACAAAATATATTAACGGAAATTTTTACACGAATTTTGAATTTTGAATTACAAATTTAAAAAGCCAAATGATATGAATATAGTCCAATTATCAATTATTTTTTGCGATATTCTTTTAGTTTATTATAAATTTAATAAACCCATAAAGGTCTTCACACACAAAATAACGTGACGACGTAGGCGTAAGGAAATCAACCAACCAGATTCTAGTATTCCCCCCTCCAAGGGTACAGCACTGAATTCTGATTGGTTGGTTTCCTTACGCTTACCTCTTACGTCATTACGTAATTTTGTGTGCGAAGGCCTTTAACTGGTTGAAATGCTGAATGAGTCACCGCTACCAATCTCACGAAAAATTTTCCCAATGTAAGGCATATATAATATACACATAGGTATATCAATCGATAAAATTCCCGGCGTACCATTCAGGGTCATGACTGCTATACAATACCACCTATTTATCTGTACGTAAAAAAGTTTATATTACAAATTTAAAATAATAAAATAGAAAATCTCTTTCCTGCAGTTTCCCTCCTATAATATTTCTTTCTGGAAAGCAGGACGCAGTAATAAAAAAGTGCGGAAGGCAGAAAGACACGTCAAAGGTACAAGGTTCAGTAATTTTGGAAAGCCATTGAACTTTCATAAACTCATACGCCAACAGATATCAGTGTGTATAATAATGACATTATCGACACACGAACGAATTTCGCATAAAGATACCAGTGAGTTTGCCACGTGACATGCTCTAGACCAATGAGAGAAAAGTTTGAAGTAGCCTTGGCAATGACGTGGATTTATCTGGTACTACCAAAGCGCTTCGACTGGATTGGCCAAGTGTGACATCATACTGTTCTCCGATTGGTTGTATCTGACGTAGTAGCATGCGTGCTCAAAATTAAACGCCGTTCCAATCCCGTGATGCGTAAAGTGTGGAGTCGCTCCTCGCATTCAGGCATTCAGTTAACGACTCCAGCTGTGGCAGGTTGCGACGCTACGTTCGATACGCTATCTGCACCTTGATTGTTCTAAGACGTACGATCATCCTCAATTGACATTAGCACCGACAGTTTCATCACACCAACATCAATTTTTGTTAAAGCCTATCGACAAGGTTCAATCGCTTGAACGAAGTACACTCCGAATATCATAATTTCCAGGAGGGTGAGTTTCCACGATTGATATACATATGGTTACGTAAAGAACAAGTAATTTTTGCAAGAAATTCTTTGTTTTATTCTAATTTCTCATCTGTTATCGTACATTACAATCAAGGTTCGTCATCGCCACTTGTATTACTTATGCAATTTTCAAATAACTACTAATCCTATTTTTGACTTTCTAGAACATTAGATCCCCTTCCAGACATACGAGCAATTTTTTTTAATTTCTAAAAATGTTTCACCAACACGTTAAGGTTTACTAACGTAATTTTGATAAAATTTTTCATGCTAGAAATCATATAGATTATATAACGCTATAATTTATATGCATATTTGTAATATTCGAAAATTTGTATTACGAAAAAGTAAAATTTTCTAGTACGTTCTTAACTATGACTGTTCACAAGGTTTGAATTACATATATTCTAAAGGATGTAATTCATCTGTATTTAATTTATCATATCTTCATACTGGCACATCATATCTTAAATTTAACAACCCGGCTCAAAACTAAGTCTCTTACGTAAGAGCGCTAATATCGAACGGTGGATATTCTTCAGAAATAGGTATTTCGTTCGATCCGCGCGCGACGTTCGAGTGACGTTGGAGAATGACTCAATTATTATGAAAAAAAAATGAACTGCACCGTCAATAAATTCAGCCCAGTTTGGAATTGTTTCCAGCAAAATTAATCCCGGTTTAACCGTCGAGATAAGCCAATCAGATTCAGAATTAAAAAAAATACAGGCAATCTGATTAGCCAATCTCGCCGGTTATACCTCAGTTGCCTTTAGTCAAAGAATATATTTTAAAAGTTCACCCAGTATCTATCTTGATTATCTTAATTAAATACATTTGCAGGTCTTCGAAATCCCTCCTATCACCAACTGTCCAACGGCCAGCAACATTTCATTTGCGAAAGGAGGCGAGTTTAAAGTAAGCATGAGAACCTCACATATGTGAACGCAAGGATGGAAGAATTTTTTTATTCGAATATGCACATCGAATTCTCTAGGTTGAAGAATCATGCAGCCATCTTCCGCATCTGTCCTCTGTTACTCATGGCGTGAAATCAGGACCCTTGGAGGACGTACTTTATCCGGCGGGGAATACGGAAGAGACATATTTAAATGTAGAGACTGTACCGATGTTGAGTCCGAAGATGGAATCAGAACTGTTACAGGAGTCATGGGCGTTGCCACAGAATACCCAGGAGATGATTACACCGAGTCCAGTGTCATTCAACTGGGAAGAAAATTTTCAGGATCTAAGCGGATGGTGTATAGACCTTCCAATACCGTTCCAGGAACCATGCGATTTTCTTATAGGTGAAGAAGCAGCTTTGAAAATATCAGGTAGGTTCACCAGTCTAGCGTTTTCCTCTATAAGCATGACCAGCCAGGAAAATAAATAACGGAACATGGAAACTGTCGAAAAGTCATTGTAATTTATTCACACGTCTTTGCAGATACTAAAGTGGATGGTAATCAGGTTTCAATTATCCAAGAGGGGGATGTAAAAGGAGCTTCAAGCGTAGAGGGTAAGAAGTTCACTACTGCTGGTGGTGATACTTCTGGTTCGAAGTTGTCCGATGACCTCGTGATACCGTCACCGCAACAAATAAAATACGAAGAATTAACGGAACATCATAATACATCATACGTCCCAGAAGAAATCAACGTACGCGACGTTTGGTTAAACTTACTCGGCACCAGCGATTCCACAAGTCATGGTACACCCAACATCATAGCTGAGGATGTCACGCAGCATCCTCTGCCCTGGATCACCAACGTTGACGTCGGAGAGGATGACGCAACATCTATCCACCATACATCCTCAGTCAATATCGACATGGATGAAATTTACACTGGGGCATTAGACTCCGACAAAAATCATCAGGATACCTGGGAGGAAGTCGTTTGTCCCAAAAAGAACTCAGAATTCGACTTGCTGTCATATGTTGGTGACGTAAGCAACCGTTATATCAATAGCCACACTCCTTTGTAAATTAACTCTACACGCTATTAGCCAGTCAGTACAGTAGAGTTTGCAAAACATCATTTATGTGATAATTTGATGATTTTCTTTCAGGACAAAGTATCTTCATCCGCAAGTGATTCTACACATTCATCATTGATGTCAGAATCTACAACAGTGTCCACATTGAACAATATCAGAAATAACAATCGAAGAACAGTTCAACCAGTCCGACAACGATCGGCGCATTACTCTGGAACTTCTACGTCTGCGTCCGCGTCTACGTCTTCTTCATCTTCTACATTTTCATCAGTTTCAACGACACAGACTTGCGAAAGCTTCTCTAAGCGTGTACCGAGAACTTCTAAGCGTCATAAAACTTCGTACGAACAACTCGTGAAGAAAGAGCCAAGGGAAAGCCGTAGGGGGGTAAAACGATACGCAGAAAGTGACTCTGAGGATGGCATGTCTGACAATAGTTACAGAGAATCTCGTGACAAGAATAACGAAGCCTCTAGAAAGTCACGCATGAACAAAAAGGTCAAGGAAAGAGAAATGAATAAGAAAGCCATAGACTTGGAAAAGGATAATAGGATACTTAAGATGAAGGTCGAGGAACTGGAAAAAATAGTCACATCGATGCGCACCGCATTATTAAATTCAGCTTTGAATAAGGACTTGCGAAAATGACAGTTTGAGAATGGCCTTAAGTTTTCATAGATCGTGAATCGTTCTTAATTTATTTTATGAGCAATGTGTGACATCCATCGTTCTGCGACTTTACATATGGTGTATAAACATCAGTACATCCTGAATGTAAAGAAAAACTCACTTTTTCAGTTTCATAATTAACTTTGATATTTTTTCTTCATGGTCATTGTTTTTCTTGCCAGGTGATTTTTTGAACAATCTTGATAATCATTTATTGTTATCTTTGTTATCATATAGCATCCTTCGGGTTGGGTCTTTTTTTTACGATAAATATTTTTAAAACACAGGATGCATATTCAAACAATTGCGTTAAGGGTCACAGTCATCATATGAGGACAGATTGTAATTAACCAACCGATCACAATTATTTTTACTTTGTACTGTTTCTTATTTAGTGCCTACGTAAGGCTCAACAGTACGAATCAATAAATTAATCTCCAAAAAAGTACCGCTGACATTATTTGTGAAATTAATTATCGCTATTTTTAAACCCTAATACATATAGGTATGTCACTGCAGATATCTTTTTTCTCTCTTCAACCAACTTCAAAGGTTCAACTGTTTATGTCAGAATGACAAGCTCCTTGATGTTTACAATTTTAGAAGTTCTTGAAAATTTTATTCGTTACTTTTAGCTTGTTACTTGACTTTTTTTTTACAATCAATGTACAAGAAACGTTAACTTTTTACATGATCATCAAGGATGAGCATTTTTGAAAAAAGAAAATTCATTCTAGAGTATCTTTTCGATATGAGCAATTTCAAAGATTCTACTCAGGTTAACAACATCAGTGAAGTAAACCAGGTAACACGCAATAGAAACATAAATTACAATTGATAATTTGAATTAAAATTTTGACTCCGAATAAGCATAACAACGGTAATTCAATTTTACTTCTTAACTGTCAAGTGCAACACTTTAATTTCTATGACAAGTATATTCTTGTTAAGAACAGAATCTTCCAGACTCAAGTTTAATAGTTAAGTGATAAGTAGACCTGGACGCCGTCATAATCAATAGATCAAAAGTTGATGAGCACAATTTATATAACTAATTCTAAAGATACCTTTACCGATGGGATTTTCCAGTGATCACTGTTCACCATGTCATACTTTCATATTCGTGTGGTGAGTCATCATAAGAAAAAAAAAAATCAAACGGGACTATTCACTTTATGTAGATATCATCGACCAAAAGTTACGAAAGCAGGAAAGAAATCGTTGCGGAAGATATAAGCCCAATAGAATTAAAGATGGACGATATAACGACCCTAGGATTCACGAAAAGCACCAGTCAAGAACCTGAAGATTCAGGCGACTGGAAATATTGCGAAAAACTTCCAACCAGCTGGACTACAACTTCGCGCCTACCCGAAATAGACATTCCTATGCTACAGCCATCAATCCATTCATACGGTTCTGAATATAAACGGAAAAATCTTTACAGTTTATCCGATTCAAATCGTCGTACCTGTTGGCCATCCTGCTTAGCCGAATCGATCGGTAGAGTTTAGATTTGCATTTCGTGTTTAATTTAATATAATTTAAGCACTTTTTCAGAACATCCACAGGTCGAAGCTACTGGATCAAAGAACGACAATCTACTGTATGAGGTTAGGGAATATTTGGCCAATTATCAAGAAACTTACGGGACACCGCGTAGCGAATATTCATTTGCTGCCCTTGTCAGGGTTATGGGACAAGCAACGGGCAGATCACTTCTAGCATTGTTCTATATCATAGTGAATGTAGCTCCTGTCGCTGAGGTGAACAAAAATTTCATAATCGATATTCAACAATACAGCTGAATCACGTACCTGTTGATGTTTCAGATCTTCCTGCACATATTGCGCTTTATACTAGACAGAGCAATAAGTATTCTGAACACGAGCGATCGTCGTCAAATATTAATCAAGTATTTTGTCCTCGGAGTGCAATTAATCAGTGTTTATATTTGTCTAGTATTTATTTTCGGCTCTATCGTCGTGCCAATCGTGCAAATGGTTTTTGGTATATTGACTAAAATCATGCTGTACGGCTGAACTGAACATTGCGAACAAGTTCACCGGCTAAGACACAACAAATAAAGTATCCGCTAACTTAAACTGTCATTAATATTAATATGACGTCTACGTATCTCAATACTGATTTAACAGTTTCGTCATAGTGAGTATACCAAAAAATGGTATAGGGATGATGATGATTTTTGACGTAAATTCTATCTTAAAGGTCGAAGGACTCAGTCTTGAGAAATGACTTACAGACGAAAGAATATTATCGCACAACGGTACAACCGTCAGAAGCGAAATATCAAGTATGCCCGTCGTATTATTTCCTTTGTTTTGAATTACGTAATCGAACAAAACGAAAGATATTTCCGTCAGTATTGCGCGTACCTTCGTCAAAATTGTATGAAATCATCAAAATTCTGACAAGAGTGAACAAACGAGTGATCACAATAGCCTTGTTATCATTAATTATCAAACGATAACAGACTCCGTTAATGAAGAATCGATCGTAATTTACATTTTTCTCTGCGCGAGTGTCTCCACTCTAACCAATTATGCCGTGGCAATTTTTTCTTAAATATATTTTCAAATCACCAAAATCCCTGTTAGAATAAGAAGTCCCAGAAAACTTGGTAAACTAAGACAACTGGCTCCACCCCATCCACACTCGATGTCTGCTTTCAGAGCTTGCGAGACGGACATGTTGTTTTTGTTCAGACAAAATGTCTCGCGCAGATTATCATCCCAACCGTTGTCCCAGCAACTAAAATCGCTTTCTTCTTCGCGTTCGTAGTCACCATAAAAATTATAAGAGCCGTACAACCCATAGGAACCGATGCACCTGTCTTCCAAGTACTGTCTGTGTTTACGTTGCCACATTTCGATCCAGCTTAAATAAATAAGAAGCAATTTAGATCACGAGCTGCATCCATTGTAGTATTGAATTTTGAAAAGACCGCGTCCTCGTCTTACCCAATGTCGCAGTCACAGGTCAGATAACTTCCAGCAGTGCGGAGTCTCATCAGGAATCGCTTTCCTGGTACGCCTGGCTTGTGCCCGGATGACGGATTCTCAATAGTTCTCACGTTACTGCCTTGTAGGTGTACTGTGACGTTGCGTGCATAGCTTGCATGTTCAAAAATGTCCCGCGAAACTTTAATCACGCTAGTGTTGTACAGAGCGAAGTGAAGATGCGGATTTCGAATTCCCTTAAAAAAAGAATGTATTGTAGTATAAAATGTAGATTAAATACTATTTTGTTTCTGAATACCAACCCTTAGTATATCGCTATGTATAGTAACCAGGCCTTTGCCTGTTAAAGTAATATTGAAAAGCTTGTACGGGAAACGTCCCTTCGTCTCCTTCTCCAAATTGGTCGAATTCTCAACCTGAATAAGCAAATTAAAATTTCTTTATATTTCTATATAATTTCGAAGCACAACGGATACTCACATTAATTAGCAGATCACGTAGTCCGTAATTGTACTCGAGCATGTTAGGTAGATTAAAATTCTTAATTGCCGTATAGGCTGATATAAGTAGCGTACGAAGTTTTGAAGCTTTGCACAAGGCGCCAGCCTAAGACAGTAAAAACGTTAAATATAAATAATTCATTAATAACGAATAAATGGACAGTCAATACCCACTTCAAAAATGGACAATGAAAGTTCCCTTATATCCAACTCGATAAGGCTATCGGCAAGGCCCAAAAAGCTGGTGTTACTGATGACCGTGATAGGGTTGTAGCTAATGTCAAAAATCCTTAATTCTGGTAGCGTGTGAGTTATCAATGGCACAAGAGTCAAGTCATTGTGACTGAGATCGAGATGGTGCAAGGATGTGAGATTCGAGGCCATTTCCGGCGGTATCGAAGCAAGCTCATTGTCTGCCAGATAGAGTGTCCTCAGTCTACGAAGTGGCAGTTCCGGTACCTGATGAAATTCAGTATCCGGTCAATGGTGCACATGAAAATTGGCAACTCTCCACGAGGATAGAACGTAAGCAAAGGTACGTACGTCGCGGCATCGACATCGACATCGACGCTACGGAATTATTGGTTAGGCTGACAAATTCGTGCAATTATTACGCCGGGAAGTGAAGGAAGATACAAGAGCCGAGAAGAATTGAAAATTGCTGAGTCCATTTTTCAACGCCCATAGATACATTCAACTAAGAACAAACAATCCTTAAAAAAATTAATTTTTCAATCTTAGCAAGACAGCAAGATTTCATTTCCGTTCGGCTCTAAAGATAATATGTTTCTTATGTGCCTCCTCCCTTTGAGTCTCTGACTGGGGACTCGTCAATGTGACGCCATTAACCAACACTTACACTCAAGAGAGAAATGTTACTGAGTCCAAGTGTTAGAAGAGAGTCTTCGAGCCCGTTGAAAGTTCTCCCATGTGGTTCAAGGACCAATTGTTTGTTGTGACTTAGATCCAAGTAAGTTAATTCTGGCAAATCAGAAAAGACTCCATCATCGAGTCTGACCAGTCTGTTGTATGAGAGGTCCAGCCACGTGAGGCCCTGTACGTTTTATTTTGGACAAGAATTATATTCATTACGAATGAGTCATTTTTGTACGCGACTTAGAAAAACAAACTCTACTTACTCTTAATCTGAATAGAGCATCTGTGTTGTGCACACCTGAAAGTGCGTTCCACGACATGTCCAGGATGGATAATGTCGAGGCTGCTGCAAGCGACATCATTTTTATAGGAAGTCGCATAAATTGATTATGCGAGAGATCCAGACTTTCGATTCCAGAATCGGTGAACATGTTGTCGGGCAATGTACGCAACTTATTATAAGACAGATCAAGTATACGTAACTTTTTCAAAGGCCTCAGAGCCTCTGCCGGTATATCTAACAATTCGTTCCGTGATAACAAGAGGACCTGCGTTTAAAAATGATCATTCATTTGTATAATTTTATATAACGAATCGATCACTTTCAGTTTACAAGGCTAATTTTAACAAGACATTCGACCTGTAAGTCCTTTGTGTTCCTAAAGCAATCAAACTCCACTTCCACCAGATCATTGTAGCTGAGATCAAGCCATTGTAAATGATGTAAATTTCCAAAAACTCCTTGGGTCACGTTGCCAATTTCGTTATGCGACAGATAAAGATGGGTCAGTGAAAATTCTACAGGTTTGAAGTAATACTTCATTATGTCGGATATATTGTTGTAACTCAAATCCAATACTTTTATGTTGGATTGTAAGTTGCCGCCAACTGAAACAAATATAGTTGTTTACTTGACGTACGTTATCGTCACTCTGCATCCAAGCCACTGTAAGGACTCGCGCATGCGCGATTGACAATCACCAAGAGGAGGTTAATCGGATCAACTCGATAAATAATCATTGATTTATTCAAGGCTGTACTTTATTACTCACCGTTTGTCGGTGGTGGAAAGGTTGTAACGTTTATCCATAATTTTGGAATTTTATTGTGACTAGCGTTCACTTTGAAAGAGGATAAAGTACCGACTTGATCGAATGACATAAAGTCAAATTCATTGAGATCGTTATAGGCCAGATCCAAAAATTCAAGATATGGCAAATTCTGAAAGATTTGAAGAAGAAAAACATAGATAATCCTGTGTTATCTTCATTACTGGTATGAATCAATGATATTAACCTGAAAAGCTTCGTCCGTGATATCTTTGATGTTATTTCCACGCAAATTAATGTACTTCAAGCGATTCATGTTCATGAAAGCCCGCCTTTCGATTCTAGCTATAGCGTTGTCGCCCAAATTAATAATTGTCAATAATGACAGATCGACAAAAGTATGTGTTTGTAAATTCTTTACTTGATTAAATGAGATATCTATTTCCTCGAGGGAGGAATGTATATCACCCTGTAAAATTAATGGATTTAAAACTAAAAAACGACAATCTATACTTTATAAAAAAAATATAACGTCACCCACCTGGAACGTACCCTTACGTATGCTTTCTATTTCATTGTCCTGCAATTCAATGCGCCTTATTCTTTTTAAAAAGTGGAAACACGTGTCAGGCATTGTTTGGATTTTGTTATTACTAAAATCCAAATGTTGCAAATTCGTAAGAGATTTGAGCGGTCCACTTGGCAATTCAGAAATGGACTTTGCAAGACCATGAGATACTTTTAATGTAAGAAGGGAATGTCCAACCTACGAAAAAAAATGGTTAGAAAATAATTACACTGCATTTGACATTTAACTACTATGAAAAAAAAAAATTGTTAAGTACCTCAGAAAACGCGTCATTTTCGATGGAGGATATAGAATTTTCAGAAAAATCTAAATACTTTATTCCACGAACATGCATGAACGCATGTGCCTTTATGGTGTCCAAATTACTTTGAGTGATCTTCAACTCCTTAATGTCCATTCCGAATTCCAAAAAATCATCGGGCGACAATGTTGACTGCGGCATACGGGAGATTGCGAGAAATCGTAAATTACGCATTTGCCTTAAATCCTGAAGAGACATGGGATTGTTCTTCTTCCCGCTCAAATCCAAATTATATAAGGAATACTGAAATCCGTTGAATACTTCAGCTGTAAAATTTAAATAATAATGAACCCCTCGATCATTATCTTACATTTATTTTATATCCGATTAACAAAGTCTTATAAACACTATGTGAAATAAAGATCAAATACTTGGTGCAAATGAATTGATTTGATTCTCCCGAAAGACCAGGGTCCTCAGAAAATCAAATTCGTGGAACAATCTAGTAGGGAGGTCAGTTATATTATTCCCAGACACATCAAGAGACTCCAGTGACGATTCCAGTCCAGAAAAATCCGGTGAGCTCACTTCGAGAAGATCGCAGTCGGTAAAGTAGAGTTCGCGAATCCTCGAATCCCTGAAGGCACCTTCCTGTAAATTATGTGAAAAAAAAAGTTATACAGATAACTTTCTAACGACAAAAAATCGTTATCGGAAACCGATAAAAGCCATTAAAAAATTTCACCTCAATAACCGACAATGGATTGCCATTAAAATATGTTTTGTTGACTTTATAAAAATGCTGAAACGATCCCATAGGCAGAGTTTCAAGTTGATTATAATCCAATCTCAGAACGTCCAAAGATATTTGAAGTCCACGTATCTCAGCTTCGACCTGGGGCTGAATCATTTTCGAAATCCTATTATAACTAAGATCAAGAACCTTCATACGCTTAAGAGATGAGATCTGAGTGTAAGGAATATTCGTAAGCTGATTGTCACTCAGATATAAATGACTGAGCTGTCCCATGCCGTCTCGAAATACAGTAGGATCGATCTCCTTAAGATGATTTTCACGCAGATCAAGTGTCTCCAAATAAGTTAATCCGGCAAATGCATCCGCGGGAAGTTTGTCAATAGCATTGTCAGCAAGACGTAGAGTCAATAATGATCTTTCCAATCCCCGCCAATTGTCAGGCGCAATGTTGGTTATTTTATTTCCTGAAAGATAAAGAAAAATCACAAATTTCCCGTTAATTGATTTACACCCAATTGTAATCGTAAAACATAATTACCTGTCAGGTCAAGAAGTCGTATCTTTTGCATATGACGGAATGACTTGCTAGGTATCCGCACAAGTTCATTATACGGTAATTCAAGTTCCCAGAGAGATCGCTCAAGCCCTAGAAAAGCTTCATCCGGTATGTCAGACAGCGGATTGTGCTTAATTTGTAACTTGTAAAGACCTACGTATGAAGAACTATGTCATACAACATCCGGTACAAGGAAACCTCAATTACAATGAAAATTTTTTATTTCCTAGCAGATTCCCATCGCATCAGAAATAAAAAATTTATCATTACACGTAATTGTCACAGAAGTTACGTACCTGAAACTCGTTATGGTACGATTATCTAAAGAAACCGCATAACTTAATACCTGAACAGCAAATACCTGTGTTAAGAAGAAACTGTGGCTGCAGCGAACGCAATCCATTGTTCTCCAGTTGCAACATAAAGATCTTTGAAGAATTTATGGGTTGCGGTATCCTCGTCATTGGAACATTCTGACAGGTGACAATACCAAGGTCAGGTATGGCTTTGGAGCAGGTACAGAGAGGATTGAAGAAGCAGGGTGGATACTGAACCGGGATCTCATGCATCCTGACCATGGACGTCCAGAACATCAGTATCAAGGTAACAATCAACATGACGTAGCCAAGCTTGACGAACGTTCCCAAATTCTGAAAGTTCAGCAAGATGAAAGTTCAGTTATCTAACAATCGAAATATCAACTCCTGAAATCACTCGTAGAGTCTCCTATGACCTATGACCCCTTGTCAATACATTCTAAAACGATCCAGCCTCTCCTGGCACAAATTGTATTACCATTTTTATTTAAGTGACGTTGCGAGTGCCGCAACTTGCGGCTAGAACCGAGGCGTGTCAACTGATTCGCGAGACTGATTCACAATTTTGTGGTCTTTACAGCTACGAAGTGCCCGAGTGACCGTATAATAGGGCTTCCGAAGTAGGCAGGTAGTTTTGCTGCTTCACTTTACCCGATTATGCGGACGATATTCTATTAGGTATATGCATGGAAGTAACCCCGGTGAAGGCAGCCATTATATATTATATACCTAGCCATGGTGAAGGCATTTCTCATACATGTAGATATGTTATAAATGGTTAGAACACTGATCTTGGCTTATGAACTATGACAGTGAAGGACTTTACAAACATGAACCATAATTCTCAATGAATACAAAGTGACCAGGTACGTCTTTGATTTTTGAATATTTTCCAAAGTCAGTTATAATTTTGTAAAGATGGATTTATCTTCGCGTAGGGGCTCCCCACTTTTATTAAATCTTCCATGCTCGACTTACAATCTAGAGCCAAGTGGATAGAACTACATCAATCCGGTTTTGTTACAGTTGTGAGGATTTACAGGTATTAGCTACATAGACCACCGATCGTACCTTCTTTAGATACTATTGCGCACATATATATATATATATATATATATACATACTATAATATATATTCGTGTAATGGTATTCATCGAAACGTTGCCAGAGTTCAAGAGAAAACCATTTACAATTTTTTATAGATTTTCTCAAAATTCTTTAGTCAAGTCATTCTACATCTGTGTAAACATATACTTATGTAGACTTTTATTACGTCATTGGATGAAGGATCAACCTGCTAATAGTCATGTCACGGACTGACAGTTCACAAGAATCGTTTTTCTTTTAGTTTTAACGATACTTTATAATCTGATGACTCTGTCTTTTCAAAAGCTAATACATTTTATTATAAATATTTATTCTATAAATATTATTTTTTTCATTATACATCAAAGTTTTTACTAATTTTGTGTTAACCCTGAAATACACCGCAAAAAACCAATCACAGGATTGCGGACTGACAGCCCACGAGCAACCAACAACGCCCTGACATCATGCGCAACTACTGCAGGGTCAATCAGTTGCGCGTGTGGAACGTGTTAATATTTTTATTGTTCCTCTCCGCGTGGGGATGCATGGATGTGCATGAAATAACGTTTACATTTCTCCTATGAATCGTAACAAAAAAAAAAAATTAAATTGAAAAAGGTTTAATAACCCAAATCAATGGTAATAGCAGTAAGGTTGATTAAGATCGAGCTAGAAATACCGCGGGTACGACTTGAATGCAGGAAATTTGATAGGAATTAACCAAATAGCAGACACGAAATAGTGCAACGATAAATAATAGTTATTTTTATTAAAAGTATTCATGGAAAAATATGTTTGTCTATATAAAAATATTCGACGATATAAAAAATGTCGAAAATAGCCGCGATTTAGGACAAGAGGAACTGACAATATTCCGAATATTCGATTATACGTTAATAAATTTTATGCGCTTTGCCATTCAGAGTCTCTTGAGTAAAACCATGAGTTCCCGTTCCACGGTTGGGACTTGAGAAAAATTTCATAAATCGTGGAAGAACAACCAGCGCGACTAATCCCAATATATGGGGAACCAGGTACAAAGATCTGTAAAAAGAAAAACATAAGTCAAAAGATAATTAACGGCTGCCTTAGCATACAATTAATTATGCAGTTGAAAATTCGCATTATAATTTCATACGTACAGGTACAGTCTGATACTGGGTATAAACTCCAGGAGAATAAAACTGAACGTACAGTAAGCCATGACTAATCTGGT
>JARQSV010000443.1:2690593-2726773 GCA_030142285.1 Calameuta idolon | reverse complement strand
TCCTTACAGCGCGCGAAGCGAAGGTAAATAATGCTCCACTAGCAAATGTGAGATAGTATCCTGGATAAAAACCGTGCCAAATAGCAGAAAGCGCGTAGGTTAATATTGTCCCATTTTTCTTGACTCTCTCATAGACGATCATCCGGAGCCAACGGTTGGTACCTTTGTTCCATTGCTCTATAGCGTCCTTAAGACTAAGAGAAGTCTATCGAGAAGAAAGGAGAATATAAGAATATATTTATAAAACTAATTAATAATATTTCTACCTCGAACTTAATAACGTCGACGTTTGACACGAGATCCCATTTTGGTGTACCAGTCTCGTCATATCCGTTAAACCCAAGACCAGACTCATTGCAAATGGCGTCGGCAAACAACCAAGCATGATAATACTTAAAACGCACTAACATTGTGGCTATGATCAGATACCAGAATTTGTATAACAATGATGTTTCCTCTAAAAACTCATTCTCTGAAAAAGATGCATATTTCAATTA
The DNA here is from genome assembly GCA_030142285.1 of Calameuta idolon. NCBI lineage: Eukaryota > Metazoa > Arthropoda > Insecta > Hymenoptera > Cephidae > Calameuta > Calameuta idolon. The sequence continues at coordinate 2,726,276 of JARQSV010000443.1, read as the reverse complement.
TAAATGTTTCTTTAAAATGGCGTCTACGAACAAAATAAAAAAAAATAGATTTGATACGAGGATCGAACCTTTTATTCGTTGAATAGGAAACGAAGGTATCAAGTTGACAAAAATAATGGCGCACATAAGACTCCCTAATACTTTTTTTAACACCACCAATCCTGGTGATGGCTCCAGAATAATTTCATGTCCCATGCCGGATCTTTCATCATGGTAACCCTGAAAGATTCATACTTGTTTCAATGTGAACATTGTCAAAAGTTGTTCATATAAATGATTATTTACCGTGAGAGATTTTGCACCACGTATTTTACTTCCGTGTATGAAATCTATGTAATCTCTATAGAATATAATCGGTCCCGCCATCAGTGCTTGGAAGTGGAAGACGTAGCTAAAGTATTCCAAAGCCGTTGGTAGCTTTCTAAAACGAAGGAAAGTTGCACCTTGTATACACAACATGCACGTCTTGGGAACGATGATGATGTCTTAAACGGAAATAGAACATACCGAATGGCATAATAACGTTGGGATGGTGTTAATTCGTCATCGCGACGTGTAAAGCCGTCGTGTACGTTGAACGCCAGACTAGTCACTTTTTGTGTGATTACCATCAGAGGTCCTGTTAAAATGGAAAAATTCAATTAAAAAATAACGTTGATAAATAAAAGGTTGATATCGCATTTCTGAAGATACTACTAATCATACCAGTGATATCAAGTGTATAGGATCCATAATCATAGAGTTGACGGTGAAAATGTATGCAGGAAAGGTAGAACAGTGCAACAGCAAGTACCATCCTGAAGAATAAAAAATTTCAAAATTAATTCAAATAACAAGTTTTAAATGCAATAACCTTCAAAACGAATATTACGATACCTTTGCATAATTTTTGGGTCTTGCGTACGCATCACAATGTAACATAGTGCTGGTAATCCAGCCAGATGCACTGCCTGTCTGCAACGGTATTATGTTAAATATGACATTCGAATGTCACACGTAGAATAGATAACAACAATATTACACAGTCATTAATATTTCATAATTAAAAAAAAAAAGAGAAAAACATCAATCATCCCACAATATCCTTAATACTTATGCTTACGAATTAAACACGCCCTGAGCGCAAGGAAAGTATTGGCTTACTTGCCGAAACAGAAGTATCCAAAGGCAAGACCTACGATGAGTCCAAAAGCATGGCGAATTGCAGGTGTAACAACATTGGAATTTAGTGAGGTTCTCAATATACTGGCCAGGCCCAATGCAGCAAATTGCGTTATCAAGAAATTCATCTACAAAAAATGATCAATTGAATTTTTCTCGACTACTAACGCATAAAAATAAATACTATTGATTTCGGGTGGGATTAGAAAAATGCAAAAAATACTAATATCAAATAATCATTATAACGAATTGCAATTAATTGCAGGCTAAAATATATTTCAATTTTATTCTGTATACCATGTGTCTATCTATATATATACGACGCAGCCATGCACGAGCACCATAGTAGCACTTTACGTTAGATAGTAAAATATAAACCGTGCCCGAGTGCATTCATGTGTATTACGACAAATTATAATAAATATATGTAATCTATTTTTTTCTAATCACTTAGCACTTATATAAGTGCAAAGTGCAATTCTGACAGGATATTGATCTAGATATTTTCTACTGAATATAAATATTTAAAAAATTTTATAAAATCACACATGTTTTCGTGAAGGTTGTATACTGTATATGCAAATGGTCATTTAGAATTCCCAATTACGAAAATCATGAATTACGCAGCACTGATACATTATCTTTATCCAACAAAAGTGTAAACAAATTTATGTAAGTCCGAAATTTACTAAAATGATATTTTCCTAAGGAATAATTGCTAAATAAAGGAATAAAAATGCATGCGAAATATTGGCACAAGTATCTTTCGCGTGAAAAAAATGCATTCATCTCACATTTTCAATTGTCAATTATTCTGCATAAAAGTATCATAAAAATAACAGTGCATCCTGCAAAAATATGCATGAGAATGTATTATTATATAAGGTACGATATTTAATTTTGAGGTTAGTAGAAGTACTTTACAGTCTCCTTAACGGGTTATGCACCGTATCGGTCATCGGTGACCTGTAATAAACTTTCCGTTCAGGCCGCGTCGATCACCGATGACCGAAGCGGTCACGGTTTTTTACTTATATATATTGTTGGTGGCGTTAACGAAAATATTCGCAAAGTCAGCGCTGCGCTTAATATGATAATGGTGCAAAAGTCAAATTTTCGATTCACGCGTTGAATGACATTTGCACTGGTAAATCGTTTATCTCTTATTTCGTAGATCCTATACTTTAATCAATTGAATTATATAATAGTTGTCCTAATAATATTCATTCCTCTTGAATCAATATTCTTCACGCGCTACGTCTGAGTCACGATTATAAGCGTCAATAATAAATCAATATCATCCGATACGCCGTTATCTAATACTCTAGTACCTATAATTCTCTATCTGTTTGTGAAGATAGTAATCGAACATGTTGAACGCAAGCGCGGGAAGGATGCGAGTATTCGAAATCGTTCTTTTCTGGAATGTGTGCGGCCCACGCAGCTACTTAAATTCATTTTAAAACAAGGTTTAATGCGTCACAGCATGACATTGAAGCCATTTAAAATTGTTTAATTAGCAGCAATCGAACGTAAGGAAATAAAGCAATCATTATAAATAAGGACAGTAAGTGCCAAAGATGATAACGTTTCTATGACCATTGACAACGGTAAAGTAGAAGCACGATCGAAATTACCGAAGCGACGTAACGCAACGAAGACAGAAACGCGTCTGGATTTGCTGCTTCATCGTTATTTTTAGGTCGTCGAACAAGAATTTCTTCTAGCGGTATAACAAATTCTGTTCTCATTCTAATAAACGGCACTGAATCATTTCATCATGTCGATTAACAGTGACAGCTCTTACATGACAGTTTATAATAGTATCATTCCTCTACAGAAGAAATACTCTGGCTTCTACACGACTAATGCAATATTCGTATTAATTTGCATGCGAAACGCAAGTAACAAACTGATAATCATCAATGTCAATAAGTGTTCCGAAGTATAATTTATCAAGTACAGACTCAATATTCCTGAAGTTTTCTTGTACGTACATCCAAAATAGGAACGACGTACCGGGTAGATGCTATAAAATGCCAGGCTTAACGTTAGTACCAACACGACGCTTCTGTCAAAAATCAAAAAGAAACAGCTCGTTTTCATCGAGCTGAACAGATCTGAAGTCTCAGGTGATTTGCATAGAATTTATTGTTCGCAATTATATCCTGACTCACCTGATCGATCGGAAGACCAACAATATCCGCCAACCACACGAAAATTCGAAAGCCATCGTAATATTCGTCCCCGTACGCAGCCATTTCCGCTGTCGACTCTCACGGTACTGAAAGATAGTCGCCGCTCGACATTCACTGCCGTAACTTTGCATCAGAGTGCCCCTACTTCACGGTAAGTGAATCAGCCAACCCTGAAGAGTTACGGCAATACCAAACAGCTGAAAGCCGCTCCCTATGCGTAATGAATCTATTTCATACGATGAACGAGTGAACAATACACTGTTGAAAAATACTAATAATTATGAGCAAATATCAATTCTTTGTTTATTCTTCGTATCTTGTGATATGACGCTGGGATATATTATTTTATAATATATATTTTATTGTTTCTTATAACGTTCAAGCATGAACGGGGGATCCGACTATTTTAGGTACGTTCCTGAACATGGCTCGGGTCCTAATCCTGTCAGAGGGATCTCTTGGCTTGAATGTTCCATTCTATTCCAACCAATACCATTTACCGTTGGTGTGAACCTTTTGGTATGTGTGTTCGTAAAGCATAACGATGCTGCGGCCCTGCTTGCTTAACTGTTCATAGCAGTTCACAGTAGAATCAGTCAAATGCATTGGAAGTCAAGGCCGAAAAAGCTTGAAGTGATTTAAACGTAATAAAGATAACTCACTTTGAAAGATGAATCTTGCAGATAAACATAGCAATATTTTTCTGGAACCATACTAACTCTAGATCGTCATACTGCAGTCCTGAGCACCGGAGAAAACAGTACATACAATTTCACCTTGCAATGAGAATCGCCGGTCTGTCAGACCATGTCTGAAAGCCTAAGAGTAAAAAAATTCTGCAAGAGAAAGTTGTGCCACGCAGTTGCTGTGCCGGGAAATCGTAAAAAATAATATATTTTTACGACGTATTCGCATAACGATAGCCTTTTCAATGTTAACTTATTGAAGTATGAATAATTCACTCTAAGGCGCAATAAATATGCGTAATCACCTTACGCTTTCAGATTCTTCAGAACTGTATGGTTCAAGGGTTGTTTCCAGAAGAATTCACATGTGCATGTATATTGAAATAGTTCCATGTATATCATTCCTGCTATTCTTGTTTTATCCTTTTATCAACCAATCATGAAAAAATGAATTGTGATTGATATGTGATTCATGTCGCATGCACACATGGATTACATGAAATTAACGCATAATGAAATGTGATATTAGAGAAATTGTAACATATCCCATATGTCCTTGACTCTAAAATAGTTTTACGTCTAATTCTAGAAGCGCTGTACCTAGAACTACATAGTATAAGCACACGTGTTATTTCTCTAGTATATACAATAACCAGATGTAGAATTAAAAACTATTAATATATGCAGAGGTGGAGGCGCTGCAAGCAGTCACTCTTACGTTACATACTTATAAATACTATTATCTTCAGATTCGCCGTATTTCTTTTTGAATTAATAAGAATCATTTCGTTGTTTTGCAAAAAACTACTTGGACACAAATTAAAAAACATTTCTTGATAAAGTCTGCATGAGTATTTCCACCCAATGGTACTTCGCAGTGTAAAGATTCGGCAATTCAAAGATTACGCAGTAGTACAGGGTCAGTGTAATGAAAAAATCTCTCTTTCGTATAGATATTGTTTTATTACAAGTATTTACAGTCATCTAATCGTTGAAGATAGGACGATAGTTACAACAATAACAACAACAGTAGCATAGCAGCAACAATGGCATCAGTGGGAACAGTCCATCATTCATTCTAGAAGCTCTTAATGCGTTTCAGTCCATTTTATTTTGTTTTCGAGTGCGTGTTATTTCACAAGACTATAACAGGAATGATAATTATAATAGTGTACGATAATTTGTTTGTTTAGCACAGTATTGTATATATTACCTATACACTGTTAATCTCACTCAAATTACCGTTTGCTCTACTTAATCTTAATCTTGTGTAACTTGAGTTTAAAACCAAGTAACTCGGACAAAACTCCTGACAAGGCAGAGAGGAGTACAACTTTAGTAATTGTGTATAAGTACGGATTGGCTGACAGTCCAGATATTTTGAAGGGACTTTCCAGCTCCTGAAATAATATTGGAAATCAATTATACATTGCTACCTACATTTTTTATGATAATTATGATAAATTACAAATCTTTGCTTAGATACTAACCTTCAATAGATCGGCTGCCAATTTTAATACACAATTCGCTACCATTAGTTCCTCCTTTTTGTGCGGTTTCTGTTCTATTTGTAGATAAAGATTAATCTGAAAGTAAAAGTGATCAATCAAACCTATTTCGATGAAAAGAAAAAGATACTAATCGTAAGTAATAGAATCTACTGCGAGACATTAAAGGATAGTTATTTCGAAAATTATAAAAACTATACTATTTGATATGAAATTCCGTGACAACTAGTCTTATCTCACCTGTTCGGTTATTAAAACCGAAAGATTTCTATATTTCTTGTTAATCTTGGTGCCTAACGTCATGAATCGTAAAATAAATATTCCAAGTGCAAAGCTCCAAAAGAGTGCTTCTATATTGTATCGTGAGTGAAGACTTTCCAGGTCCTAAAATTAAATTGACAATGGATAACTAAATAATTTACAGAACCAATACTAACTAAAATCAAAGTCCACACCTTAATCAGTTCCAAGCTAACGAAGGACAATAGTATGAGGGTAACTATGAAAACTGCCGATACTATCACGTCGACGGATCGTTGGGGGCCTCGTCTCTGTAATGAGGCCAAGTGAACAAACTGAATATACCAAGTGGACAATAGATATTTAAATACCATACTTTCAAATAGGACCTAACGCTCAGCCACGTTTTAATATTGCGAACTTTGTTCAAACGGAAATGCGGTAGATCGGATTTTCGAGCACGTCTCGATGATGTCAGATGTGAGAACAACTTGGCATACAATAATCTTTGTTTAAAGGTCCGCTCAGCAACGGCCAGCAAGAAGAAAAGTATGCAGGATAGTGTGAGTCTTTCGAAGGCAGATACCAGAACAATAGTGCGCTCCCTAGTAAGTAAATAGACAGTTATATTAAATCGGTACAAGCCTATGATCATTCTCATTGTAATAATATTTAGTCACGCTTACCAGAGCGTCTTGCCAACAGCTGCATCCATTATTCTACAAAGAGCATCGGTATAAGTATCGAAACCAGCCTGGGTAAGAAGATCCCCGGAGATGAATGTGCTGGTGACGTTATTGACAGCATCGCTGCCAAAATGATCACTAAGACGTCTTATAGAAGGTACCAGGGTCAGTATCAGAGAGAGCAGTAAACCTCCATAAAAATAATCCATACTCTCAGGCATCGATTCCACCCTGGCAATAATGGCAGAGCTGATATCTAGCACCGAGAGTTCTGCCTTCATTATGTCACGTCGTGTCCATATGGTACATGAGACTAAAAATAAAGCAAAGCATTCTGATCCAGCTCTTCAAGAGTATTATTCAAAAGTTTACTAACCACGATCCGAGGGTGCGCAGCTTTGACTCAACAGAATCGACGGTGGCAGTTCAAATTCCCATGAGAACGGATGTTCGACGAATTCTGTATTTATGTTGCCCTCGCTATGAGACTCAGACTCCTCCAGCTCGGAACTAAATCATAAAAATAAGTACCGTCATCGACATTAGCATGGCTCAAGAATCCTTAATGGAATCTACATGGACTACCATCGTCCTTATTGCACCTGTAGCTGCATTCGTCGCTATTCGTTGTCACTCCCATCCATTCAGTAGCGGAAGTTGTGGCTTCTGTGAGATGATGCAGCGCAGCATCCTCGCACTCACCCTCCTCCTCACTCTCACAAAGCTTCTTAGTGTTCGACGTGGACACGTTGACCATATCAACCTCCTTTCCAGCAGCCCCACGATCTAGCACCGCAGCATTAGCTGATCCTTCGCAGTCCTTAAACGAGTGTACTTTTTCAGAGATAGCAAAATAACGCAATGATACGTGATCCAAATTCTATCATAGCTTTGTACTTCTATTCGAGTTATTTCGAGTCATTTTTTACTTTCTGAATGATCCTTTGTATTGGTGATCCTTTTCGATCGTTGTACCTTGATCGGAGTCTTAAGAGTTACCTATTCTACCTACCTTCGCGACAACGAGTAATGCACTCACATCATGACAAAAACAAGGTCTTCGTTCGATTTCCTACTTACAGTACTTTCTATATCAATGCCGATGATGAAGATCGGCCATGACGATAACGGTGAAGACGATGACATCGATTACGACTACGTTATCTCGATTATGATGACGAGAATAACAACGCTAGAGTAGTGTCATCCTAACGCGATACGAAATCCCGTCACATCATTGGGCATTATGGATAAACTTGTCTCGATTAATGAATTAATCGCATATTTTGTGGAGCCGATAAATTCACATACCGAACCATTCCGTGCGTCTCCCTCGCTATCCGAATAATTTCCGCTTTTCCTCGAGGCAACGGGTGCTGCGTGGAAAGTGGAAAACCATAATTTTTTTATCCATTGAGATATATGTATATATAATTGTACAAATTTATGTATACACGTCAATGTTACGGGGACATAAATTCGCAATGCGAAGGATGGCAATGGTGCGGCGAAAAGACGCGCAACTTTTGATCAGATATTATCGATAACATTTACATGTGATGTTACTGACATTGTTGTATAATCTCTGGCATCTAACTTCCAAACGATATGCTGTACTGTTGCTTCCTATAATTCTAGATTTCTAACGGTCGTAACAGACTTTCTTTATATTTTATTATTTGGGATACTTTTATTCCATGTACTCATCATTTATTTCACGCTCATAAAAAAATTTCTTGGACAAACTCATACCAAACGTAACATGATAACAGCATGCATACGAACCTGAGAACTTTGACGAACTTTCTTCTTTTCTAAGTTCGTCAAGCCAACTTCCGTGTTCCTCATGGCGGGATGCTCTGTCTGTGTTATTATCTTCATTGTGCTCATCCGCTGGCGACCTAGATGCACCACCAGTAGTAGTAGTAGTAGTAGCAGCAGTAGTAGTAGTAGCAGTAGCAGTAGTAGTAGTAATAATAGTAGTACTAGTAGCAGTAGCAGCAACGATGGTAGTAGTAGAAGTAGTAGGCATAGCGGCAATAGCGGTAGTAGCAACAATTGCAGCTGTCACTCTATCATTATCGCTTGACACATTTCCATTGAGACTTTCAAAGCCGTCATCATCTTGATGAACAACTTCTGGGTCATTAGGATTCTCCTCCACAACATTATCTGCAATTTCAAATAATGTTTAGAAGGATATCTAGATACAACGAATTTATTAATATTGTAGCAGTTGTTTTTACAGTACCTGACTTTTCTTCACCTGCCGAAACATCTGCAGGAGACATTGGATTTGCGGATGAGCCATCATCACTTTCGACGGCACCGCCAGATTTTTGCTGAACATCGTGATTTCGCTAAAAGAGTTTTGTTGCTTGACCTTATTACATTTTTGCCATGGATTATATGTATGGGAAGAAAAAAAGAAAAAACTGTTTACCTGTCTTGAACGCAAAACACTGGAACTCTCGATTGTGACTTTTTTAGCAAATCTTACAGAAGGTGGCACGTCACCGCTAACCGAACTAGCTTTTTCTGACGCAGTATCTTGGGAAGATTTTGATTCATCATTTACCCCTGAACATAAAAATCGTTTGATTGTCTTGAAATTGTTACAATAATCAAGCCTGTATATATGGTTCTTCAAAAACATTGCTGTAAAATAGTAGGACTGCATACTAAGCTTTCGCCTTGGTCTCTTGCCTAAGTGACATCGTCCACGACAGGAGCGACCGACATTGAGATTACTATGAACATTGTTCATAGAAGGACCAGAATTCGTCGATACGATTTGAGAATGGACTGTACATAATGTCAGCATCATGAAAACTGGTATCAATACCTCAGAAGTTGACACAATCTATAAAAATTAAGTGAACTGTTATTGTCAGTTATCACTAGAATTATTATATGATCAAATAATGATCTCGTACATTGGATTCATTGCTTTCTTTGATGATATTATTGATATTGAAGTAGATGCCAATATTAAGGAGCTGCAAGCTGTATAATAGTAGAAAAAGAACAAAAACACGAGGACTTGTCTGCTGAATCCACCAACGACTGTGTAGAGGAAGTAAGAGCAATCGTTGGACAGCTAAACGAGCTACTGTAGTCAAGCCATGTTTTGGTTTAGCTTTTGGGAAAGATGATCCTATACACACGATTTAACACAGAATGATTAAACATAAGATATCAAAAACAACATCTAATAATGTTTTATAGAATCAAATATACCTCTCACAAGATCAACATCAATGAGTTCTGTCTTCAGTCTTGCAGTGCGCATGGGAATATGAGTGAATCCTCCCAGAATACGCTGTTCCACTGTCTTCTCCCATTGCTGTTTATCATACGTCCCAATCTTTTTTTGATACCTAGATGAATATAAAAAAAATAACAGTGTTATCCCCTAATTTAAACTATCAACAAGTATTATAAAAATATGGTATTTCACTCACCAGTATACTAGTTCATTCAGTCCCATATCTAATACCAAATATGTAAGAACGTCGTAAAAATTAAGAGCCTGAGAAGGACAATAATTTCACAAACACAACGTCCAACAATAATAGATTAAAAAGCAGCTGACAAAATTTCTGACGAACACAAGTAAGCTCACGTTCCTATATGGGTTGAATAATTTCCAACGTTCGATCGTAGCGAAGCTACTGTTCAGAGAATATTTTATGTCAGGATACGTCGAAAATTTCATTACTCAGAATAATTCGACTTGCGACAGTGTCCTTTAGCCATCAGTGATTAATACAGCAAGAAATTACAAACTTGCTCAAACGTACTGAGCAGCACATAGTGTAACGTACAGCTCGTCAATGACTTGACATCTTGATACGCGACATGACACTCTTTTTCGACGAATAGAACAATTAAGAATTTATGATTCAGAAAAAAGTCACTGTAAGAATCAAATAAATATTAATTCATAAATAATATAATAATATTTGAACCGCTATCGCGTAATCTTAAAACTTGTAACAGTTGTTGGCGCAGACGGCGCAAACTTGCAATCAGTTGTAATCAGTTGTAATAAGCATTGCGATCGACCAGCGTCGCTGGTGTCGTTAAGCCGGGAAAGATAACAACCAACAACAGAAAAGATTGTTGAGTTATCTTTATATTGAAGAAAAGAATAAGTTTCAATACCTAGTGTAGAATGTATCGAGGAATAGTACGATTCTCAGGATGGTATGAGTTATAGTTGACACTCAGATTTTTAATTAATACTTATGTATAATATAATATTTAATATAAAGTGAATGAAATCATCGATCTTCGTTACTGTTAATATCTCTAGCTGTTTCTCAATTGTACATACAATACAGTGATATAAATATAACCTAAACAAAAGAAGTCATTATCGTTAAAAACTGATATTTTTTATCTTGCGGAGACGTGATAACAAATGGAAGATCACAAACTACTCAAATAGACGGTCAGAGATTTATGATAACTTGAACTTAGCGATTTATATACAGCGGCAATAATGACTTTGTTACGTTTTATTTGGCTCATCAGTTATCTGGCTGTTGCTAGCAGTGTACGAACTTATGAAAAAAAAGATCTAATCACCCTGAGGGAGGAAGTGCGAAGCATGTTTGATCATGCATACACTAGTTATTTAAAGTATGCATACCCTTACGATGAATTGCGCTCGTTGAGTTGTAATGGTTTTGATACCTGGGGAAGTTTCTCACTGACATTAATTGATGCACTCGATACATTAGCTGTTATGGGAAATTTTACTGAATTTCGCAGGGTAGCTGAGATTATTGGCGCACGAACTGACTTTGAAGCAAACATCAATGTATCTGTATTTGAAACAAATATCCGAGTAGTTGGAGGACTACTAAGTGCACATTTATTGTCACGTAAAGCTGGTTTGCAGCTAGAACCAGGATGGCCCTGCAATGGACCCTTGTTACGCCTTGCAGAAGACATGGCTAAGAGACTTATTGCTGCTTTTGATACACCAACTGGTATGCCATATGGAACAGTGAATTTGAAGTATGGTGTTCCGGAAGGGGAAACTAGCATAACATGCACAGCAGGAATTGGCACATTCTTACTGGAATTTGGAACACTCTCTAGATTAACTGGAGATCCATTATATGAGGAAGTTGCAATGAATGCTGTGAAAGCGTTGCATTATTACAAGTCGAACATTGGCTTAGTAGGTAACCACGTAGATGTATTAACAGGTCACTGGACTGCGCAGGATTCTGGCATTGGAGCTGGTGTAGACTCTTACTTTGAGTATCTTGCAAAAGGTACCTTGCTTCTGCAAGATCCATTGTTGGGTGCCATGTTTCGTGAGCATAGAGCAGCTATAGAGAAATATGTACGACGAGAGGATTGGCATCTGTGGGTCTCCATGACTAAAGGTCAAGTGACGTTACCAGTTTTTCAATCATTGGATGCATACTGGCCAGGAGTGCTCAGTCTCTTTGGTGAAATAGGCGATGCAATGAAGTCCCTTCACAATTATCATCAAGTATGGAAACAATTTGGTTTCACACCAGAATTTTACAATATACCACAAGCAGAAGCGGGTACAAATCGTGAAGGATATCCACTTAGACCAGAACTCATTGAATCTGTCATGTATCTATACAGAGCCACTGATGATCCTTATCTCATCCAAGTTGGCGTAGACGTACTCCGCAGTTTACAGCACAGCGCCAAGACGACTTGTGGCTATGCAACAATAAACGACGTGCGCGATCATCGCAAAGCTGACAGAATGGAGTCTTTCTTCCTAGCGGAAACTACTAAGTATCTCTATCTCTTATTCGATCCTGACAATTTTATACATGAGTCAGGACAACGCGGGGACGTCGTGGAAACTCAGTGGGGACGATGTGTCGTTAACGCTGGAGGATACATTTTCAATACAGAAGCTCATCCAATTGATCCTGGAGCATTGCAGTGTTGTCGACCTACACAAAATATGTTTCCAAGCAAGAAATCATTTCTCAGGAGATTCATCGTTCCTAAGGATCAGGATATACCGGAAGCAACAAGCGAACCTATTAATCATGGTAGTGATCCTGAAAATGCGAGAGAAAATCATATAAAGATTATTAAACTATCCGATATGAGACAAACGTCCGAGGAAAGTATATCTACAAATAAACAGAGTGATATATCTGAAACGGATACCGATACTACTTTAGAACAAGAAAATTCTTCTGAAAGTGCGCTTAACGATATGGAAAATCTTAATGAGAGCTCTGCAGAGGATTCTGATTATTCAAAAACTCAAATTATAGCGCCACCGAATGCTATTTATAAAGCGGATGATAGTGACACTATAGAAACTTTTGACTTAGCATCAGGTAGCGACGAATATTCTTCTAATTTTGAAAGAAATGAGAGTCGAACTGCAAATAATGTTTCTTATTCGAAGCGAGCAAAATTCGAACCACAGATTATGTTAGAAAATATTAGGAGAACCAATAGGTATCCTAGAAATATGTCAGCTAAGATTGACTATCAATCGCTATCTTGTCAATCACAATCATTTCTACGACGCATATCAATAGTAGGAGAATTTTTTGATTCGTAAAATAAAAAAATGTTCCATAAACTGAAAATATTAATTGAAATTACATGAGTGCGATTTTCGTTCATCCAAAACTCGTGTTTATCTTTTTTACCTTCTTCTACCGCAAACTATAACCAATTCCCATATTTATATTAAACTTTATACAACCGAAATGTAATAATGCTAATGGGTACCCTCTTGTTTATCAAGTCCCAGACAAATTATGTCCAAAGATTGTATTTCAGACATCGAGCGTGACAGAAGTTGTCTGATAGGCATCTTAACACTAAACGTACCATCGAGTGGTCATTTGACCGTTTTAAAGCCAAAAATACGTTTATAAAAAATTGTCGGTAGGTTTAGTGTTAAAGATAACTTTAGGATTTACATATTATCTGGGGTATGCAATCTTTCGACAACGTGTACTTTCTCTTATGATAAATTATACAGCAGTTTACTACTGCTATTTTTCCATACGATGTCGCACTTGTATCGATAGCGCACGCGCGATTACAACGAAGAAATTTCCTTCAACTTTCCTTTTGTTATTTTTTTCGTTTTACGTGTAATGAAATTAAATTAATACCAAAGAAAGTACTCTGTAAGCAAAAATCAATATACTATACTTATATGACCAAGAAATTAAGTTTTTGTCTCAATCAATTATAGCAGTCGTAATTTTTAATAATTTTCACGTTTATAAAATGAAGAGAGATATCTACGTGGAATGATCAAACTTGTTTTCAAATTGAAATTATACATTGTGCCAATTTCTGTGTAGATATACATATATATATATATACATAGATGTACATATATATATGTATATAAACATCATGCACCCTTGGAGTGCCTTGGAGACATACATATAATCGTCACAGGGCTCCATTGTTTCTGATCACTCAGAGTTCTAAGCGATTCCCTAGATAAATATAAAAACGTGCAAAATAAAATTTGCCAAATAACTACCAGTCGGAATAGATTATGCAATGCGCAAAACCGTGACGAAAATCGTACCAGGTCCGGTCTACCTGTAACGAGTGAAACGCAATCCGTAAGTGGTAAAGAAAAGACGGGAAATCCGACGCCATCTTGGGTACCCAAAAGCGTCTAGGTTGTGTGAGGTGAAGGCGAAGGGGCCTCTGCCAGTCGATCCGTCAATGGTAATTAAAACGTCTTCGTCAACAAGGTATCTAGATCTGGCGGCATATATAAATTCCATAAATAGGCGTCTCGGTTGATCATAGAATCGTGTTGACAGTGTTCAGGGTGATGAAGTTACACTGGTATTTACGTCCTACTCGATTTCCTCCTCCCTGATCTAATTGGCGCAGACCTATATTGCTAAGAATTCTTTATGATCGCATCTTTGTACGGAATACCATCCCTCATTGTGGATTACGATTCACATACTACTCCATAAGGTTCACAATAATTGTTCACGTACTCCGTCAGTCTCATAGCAACTCCACTCTGAGTGATTCGGCGTCCAACCGCGGATCCTCGAAATTAAACACTTGGAAGAGGTGTGGGTGCGCAATCGCAGGAATTTTAACATTGTAATTGTTGTACTTCGTTGTCCGACGTAGTATATGATAGTATCCAGTGTGTATCAGACGGACCATCTAATGTTCGGGGATACGACGGCGTCTCGCGTGGTAGGTTAACGAAAAAACGCATAGTTGGGGGTTAGGTTCGTTCGACGAGTTTCGTGAATTCTCGATGAGCGCGCATGACGCGATTTTCCTGTTCGATACAATTTTTGAGCTCGCGCGCGCGACATCTTAATTCGTTTTCCTTATACGCGTTGAAATTTTGATTCTGTCAAAAACAAAGATAAGAAAATTCAGGAAGGCGAATATTCGCGCGTCTCATTAGGTATGTCATGTGCTAATAGTGTAAGTCGTGAAATACGTACATATGTATATTCTGTGACGCCATGCTCGTATACATGTCGCAAAACATCCCCAGCCCCTGGCTTGCCTTGTTTAGCAATTATTAGATATTTACTACAGACTGTTCGCCTTGAATTTTTATCTTGTACTTGAGCCAGACGTAATTTTTCTTAAGGTTTAATATTTAGAACTTAAGAGGAAGTCCGGAATGTTAGATAATGAGAAGAAGTTACTGATATTTTTCATTTTTCATGTATTCAGTAATCCAGATAATTATAAAATGATTCTTAGTTAAAATCTCCTATAAGTATAAAATGTGACAGTTCAGTTTAAATGTAGTAATAAAGTGGTACATTAATAGATCATTGGTTTCACATAATAAAAAATTGTAAAATTCTAAGCTTGAGTAAATCATTAAATATTCCTTATTTTTATTTTATGGAAATTTTACTAAGTGGTATTCTGAAAGTCTGACCCATTTGTATTTTGCAGGATTCGTAGAAAAGAGTTTGTAATTACACCTGCGTATATAACACTATGAAGTACAATGAACTGCGAAAGTGTTAGGGGGCAAAGAATGTTTTGCATGTTAGAAAGATGAGGCTCTTGGGATTACAAGAAGGTGGCCATGGGACAGATTTGGAGCTGGACCGACTTTGTGATGTCGTTGACAAACACATGATGGCTTCTACAGGCAATATGGAACTTAGTGATGACAACTTGTCGGAGGAAGGGTCTATGATATCCAATCTTCCATTGCTATTTGCTGATGGCTATCCAACATCTCTGGAGGAAATTACATTGGTAAATTCATTCAAAAAAGTACCTAATATATTCTTTGTTTTCCCCCACAAATTATATATTGAATACAAGGTGATTCGTATAAAATTTTTAAATGGTGAGTTCACATTTTAGCCTAATAACTCATTTATTACAGCCACAACTGGAACGATTCATAACATTCATGGTCCAATGTTCATTTGGTCATGATACTGCTAAGGTTGTGGGACAACCTCAGTGGTGGCCGAAGGAAGTTGCATTCTCCAATCCTTTCATTCGGCCCAAAAAAGTCAATGAAGTGAGTATACAAAAGATACAATAGTCGTGGAGCACTATTATTTTAATAACATGTTATAATATAATGACAATTGTAGAACTGGATTGGGAACTTGAAGAAATTGGTATTTCGATGTTACACGTATCACAGGAGTGAATATTTATTACGCTTTTGCTCCTATCTCGCTTTGTATCCTCGCGACAAATTGCAATATGTCAATAATTGGGACTCCACAACGAGCTTGTACCACAAAGGTACAGGAAAACTCTTGGTGACATTTCGCAATGAGAATATGGTATGTTTTATAACAAGAACACCTTGTTCCATTCAATATATTCTTATCTATAATGACTACAACGTTTAACACCGTCATCGCTAATTACAGAATTATGACAAAAAGGTCGAAAGTCCTCGGAGATCGTTGTTACCGCGTAATATCGCCCCACCAGGTTCCACTTGTAAGACGAAACAGCAGCAACAGCAGCAGCAACAACAACAGCAACAACAGCAGCAGCAACAACAGCAACGGCACCAAGTGATGGTGCATCCACCATGCGACGATATTTACCTCTGCGACAATTGCGATGCCGAATTTGTCGGCTTGCAAAAAATGCAGGTAGAATTCTTTGTTATACAAAATGAATTCAACAACAATATAAAGCAACACAATTTAATATTGTGAAAATTAACAGGAACACGAAAAGACGTGTTGTGAGCAAGAACGAACAGGCGCGGAATCGCGACCAGAAACTCCAGACCCGGCGTCGCAGTTACCGCAAACAACACAGAATCAATTCCTCGAGTATTTCCACTTATGTTCACACGACTCTTCGTGTAAACCAAAAGTGTCTTCGGAAATAACAACAGCCGGAAATGCAACGACGACAAACGTCGATGGTATCACCTCCAGACCGTCGCGACGAATTCGTGGCGCAGTGAATCTCACTCGTTGTCCTACAATTCCATTCTCTTCACCTGCTGGAATCGTTATGGTGAAGAAATCCAAGACCATGACGGAAGTCACGCAACAAGAACGGCTGGAGAGGATAGAAAGGCACCTGGGTGCGCCACCATTATGTGCTGGTTCGAGACCAAGATGGCTGGACAGAACCAACGAGTATAATAGATGGATAGTTACGTACAAGCCTAATCGAGACAAACCTAACAAGGACTATGTGCACGAGTATAAGTTCAACAATTTAAAGGAAAAGACAGGTAATTATCATTTATAAAATTTTCTCTATGCGTACACTGGATTTCCGATTTACTGTTTTGCGGATTTGAACATCTGTATAGTACAATATATTGTCATGTCTTCTTCCGTATTTCTATCTAATAAAAATAACAGCCAAGATGTTCTGCATTGCTTACCAAACGATTTCTAAATGGTAAAAGAGGAAGTAATACGATTGTAAAAGTATAGTTTCCGTGTACGCACGCGATTCGAATTTTAAAAAACCAACATTTCTACAAGAGATCACTTTATTTCCATATTTGTTTCAGTGCTCAGCATACGATCCCAATTGTTATACATGGCGTGTCGTCCTGTGCGCGTTCTATTAACGCGACTGACAGACAAGGACATTGTAGAACTGAAACGTGACATCTGCAAGTATCAATGTCCCACTCGTAAAAGACCACCTCGTGCCAGGCCCAGATCCGCGTCTATGAACCACCAAGACGCTAACAAAAATACCTTGAAGCGTAAACTCTCAGTGGATCACAATCCAGAGTGCAGTACGCCAGGTCCTAGTTCCTTGAAAAATAGAAAAGCATCAAGTACACCAACAGGAAGAAGATCTGCGGTTCACCTAGAGGTCAATGTTGGCACCTTGGACCCAACAACCCTGGCAATTACGAAATCAGTATCCACAACGAAGACGCCAGACTGTATACCACTGATCAATCTGTGCTCGTCAGACGAAGAGGACGAGGGCGCATGTCCCAGAGTGACGCCGGATGAGAACAGAGAGCCAGAACTTCGTAGTCCTGATACGAAAATCATCGCCTCTTCGAACTTTCTCGACGATATCACGCATAGTAGATACTATGCTTCACCGAACACTTTATGCGTGGACTGGCTAAGGAATAGAAAAATCATCAATCACCATGAAAATCATCTTGACAATGTTAATGGCAGTGATGACAATTGTGGCAAAGAATCTATCAGTGAAACAGTACTAAAAACGTGTTCGATATACCCACCCATGTTAAGGCAAACGCCATAATCAAACTATCATGGACATATAACACATTGTACACTCTAAAAGATAACGAAATAAAAACTCGGTGAGATAATGGTCACTTCAAATCGGCACGTGCGTACGTTTTACATATGTTCGCATTTCATTCAATGGAACACCTTTGTTGAAAATACGGTTATTAAATGTTTTTCAAAAGGTTACAACTACGTGTTATAAAGAAAACTTGGGACTGTATAGTTTAAGCAAAGATACGAACATTGTTCTCCTTGATACTATTGTTTTTAGATGGCAACAAACAATCGTATCAGGGTAAATCTTATAAAATCGTGATATCGCTTAATTTCGAATTGGTTATAGTTTTTATCGCGTCGTTAAATTTTATACGAATGAAACGTTATGAAGTGTATTAATCTGATCCTTTGGATTACCAACATTATTTTATGATAGAAAAAGTAGATATAGTGCTTAGTATCATGTATTTATAGCATTGAACAACATTTTGTTTCATTGCGGTTAATTTTTGTAAACAGATACAGAGAGAAGTGTAAAGAGAAAACAAAAATGAGCGAATCATGATCCTTTTTAATTTTTCATTATAATACGTATTCCTGCTGAATTTATCCATTTAACGTTTTATTCAGATTTGATTTGTATTTGTTTGTTAGATTATACTTGCATTAAAAGAAATTGTAATTAGGTATTGACTGTCTATCTCGGAGTTCGAAATTAACTATCTTGAATACTTATTGCATTCAATAAACAAAAACCTTTACTACAAATCTCTGTACATACATGTATGTATACGTACCGCATCATCATTAGAATAATTAAAAGCTATTTAATTATTATAATATGATTTCTCTCGATATATTTTTATTATTACGTGTGTCCAAACCATGAGCACTTTTCATTTTGGCACATCCAGCTGCATCATTACAAGGTTGGCAAATGCAATTTCGCATTCTGACTACAGGGACGTGTAAATCAGGGCATATAATTCCACGACAGATCTCAGGAAGTGGTTGCTCGCCTGTAAAATATATTTAAATTATATTATCAAAAACATTAATTCGATCGAAAGCAACGGACAATGTTAAAGTATTCAAATAAACATTTTACCACGCATGTGAAGACAAGCTAGACGATAATCCCTTCTGCAATGATTATCAACGCATCCATCGGTGGACCTCTTGAGATAACAGTGATCGAAGGAAGAGCAATTCGCAAAATTACATGTATCAATTAATCTGTCTACATCCCGGCGTGGTATACAAGCCTGAAGTATTCGGCAGGGATAAACGCGGCACTTTGGCTCACGTAGCATACAAGCAAATTCCTTTCTGGGACACTCGAAGCCGCCGCAGCTAACGGCACGTCGTTTAAATTCGTGTTCTGGAATATGTATAAAATAAAAGTAAAAACGAAAAGTACAAGTCAAAAGCACGAGACTGCAATCAGTCGTTTCTCAAAGGGCTGAACATTGTTTTTCACTTGTTAATTTCTCTACCGTTCTGAAACAGAATTGTCTAGCCAACCCGAAGTACCTTAAACGGTGAACCGTTTACCTGTAACACAGTAGGCGTAGATGTTCGTATAGAGTCCCGTTCTCTGGTCTCTCGCGTACCTAGTACTGCAGCGATAACCTCGTGAACACTTGACGTAATCACAGGAAGCTGGCGTACGTGCTAAAAATTCACGACTTTGTCAAAAAGCGTCGAATCTTTTGACGCTCACTACTCGCGCCATTATTGTCCCTTTTTTGTATCCTGGTGCTTTACCATTTTTTTCGGCACTACAAAACACCATGCCCGGACAGGGTGGAACGCGACACCAGTTCTTACGGTAGACGCAGTGCTCACCCAGTCTACAGGACAGACGACGGCAGTTCAATTCCATTCCTATAATCATACAAAAATTGGACCGAATACCATAAACTAAGTACGCGAACGGCGATCTTTACTCAAAAACAATGATGAACTTTTCTAACCTTGTACAGGAAACGACTCGTTTCTACTTGCTTCGCAGCGATACGCGCCTAGCATGAATATACAAATAACTGCAGAAAAATTCATCCTATTTCTAAACACGCGTGTGCGGCTCAAATGCAACTGATAGTGAATCTTCAGGTCGACGGAGAAGGGTATAAGTATAGATGATGTTTAGAAAACGAAGTCAAACTCTTTGCATTGTTCAGCAAGTAACAATGGTAGAAGAATAAAAATGTTTTTTTTTTTTTTTCAGAATACTCCGTGCGGAGTGCATGCAAAGTATACCGTGTGACAAAATAATACAATTCTATACCAGAACAGTTATATTTGTACACTGGATATATCATGATTTTATATCCATGGTATATATATATAAAATCATTCTTCATCTTGTCTAAGCATACTAGCTGTCGCGTCTATGTAAACCCAGACGCGATCACTCTGAGCAGGAACTTAAAGGGAGCATTAAGCAATGATCATTCGATTAGTGAAGAGGAAAAGATCGTCGAGTTTGGTGTCTTCGCGTAAATCGTCGTTCCAAAAAATTTATCTTCATCGTTAACGTCGTGCCGTATGGGAGTAGCCAGGAACGCGACTACGACTCGTACTGCTGCTTAGTCGATTAAAAACAGAGATGGCTTAAGAAAACAGTTCTCAATCCTTGTTCTATAGTTTATTTATCGGCAGTTAAGTCCGATCGAATATATGTATTTGTATGGAGTGCCTTCTAGATTTCTCTGCGGAGGGTACTGTCTCGTGCGAGATGCTGTGTGGTCCAGCAATACTTCCGGAAAACATTGTACGAAAGATTCTCTCGACGCGGGTGGTCCCAACTGAAACCGGACTTGTATAATTTTTAAGGAAAGCCGTAAGGCCCTTGATGGAATATGCACTATATACGTAAATTATAAAGACTTCCGTTCTGACAAGACCTACAGTCTCATTGAGGTCTAATGTTGATTTGATTGTTAATTAGAATCAATTTCGTTTGTAAAAACGTCTTCAGGATGTTTTTCTGTAATCAGGAATATTCAATATTCATATTCAGCTGTATATCCAGAATTTATTATAAGAGCGACACGACTTGGCTGCTGTGTGATAAAAAACTGGCACCAACTCATTAATATATTTAGATAAAATTTCTCATATGGAAACTTACTACAATGAACGTAAATAATATATTATACATAGACCGATACACATCCATTTTGATACCAGACGAATCACCGAAGAGTTTCACAGTGTTAAACGTGGATTTCGTAAATCTTTTTTTTTTTCCAAGTCCCGACCTCTTTTCTCGTTCAGCACTCTATCACAAAGGGAGATTATCTTTTCAATAATCTCGGAGCAGCCTAATAAAACAAACAGAGTTCAAAGACGTATTTCAATCTGTCCCAAGAACTTTTTTGTCATGCTGTCTTTTCTATGAAAAGGTATAGTCTCTGTTTTTAAAATCAGTAAGAATAGCCAGACTAGACACTAGGCTACTTTGATCTTGTAAAGTTGGTACCGCACAACAGACGTTAATATACGTACCAATCGCACACTGAAAAATACCTAATATCGGTAACACATAATTGGACACGTTCTTCCACATGTTCTTCCTATCCGTTCCATAAATCTCCGAGTCCATTGTGAAGTCTGAAGAGCGAGAAGAAAAAGTGATGGCATGTGAATTCTGCTCGACGTTGAAATTGCGTAACGGGGAAGGCAACCTTTAACCTCACCGAACGAATATCGTCACGTCACGTACAAGCAGCCGCGACAGTTTATTGCCGTCGCACGAGATAACCCCAAAAGTTAGCTCCTCCTGCTTTTAGTTGTGATCTTGCGCCGTTCGTTGGCACACCCTCTCGTCTTTTGGAGACGGAGATACGAGACTGTAGGCTTTACGCAATTTCTTCGTCGACCGCCAACAGCTTGGCGGCAATATGGCCACACAGACAAAACATACGACGCGAAGTGGCGTTGCGGTAGGCGTTTTTAAAAAAAACGACCGTTGCTTCCTCGTAGAGTTGTACGTTTCGGATTTATTGTGATACAAATATTTATGACCATTTGTCTATCCAGGAGAATAAAGTAGCCAACAATATCAGGAAATAAAATAATTGTTTATTTAATTCTCGGCTATAAATAATACGACGTTTTCTAGTCGTTATAAAAATTTGCCAAAAAAACGTCCGTTGGCAAAGTACGCGCGACACAGTGACGATCGGTGCACACGGTGTATCCGTACGTATCTCGCGCGAACATTGCTGACGTGGCATTGTCGTGTGTCTGTCAAATATTAAGAAATAAATTGAGAACGAATAGAGAGAAGGAAGATTAAAAAAAAAAACGTAAACGGACTAATAAAATGATAAAATAAATAGAAAACGAATGAAAGGCACGAAAGATTCGAGAGTGACAAATGACTGGCAAAGATTGTGGCGTCGCGTCCTCGCATATACCAATAACGTGTACCCGGTAAAAACCAAAGTGCAGTTTACATACTATTGTCCTCGTGACGGTAAGATCATAAAGGAGCAAATAAAAAAAGAAAAACATGGTCCCGACGGATACGGAAGTCAGTTGTTTTCCATTAACGAGAAGAAAACGATCGGGAAACTTGAAAGTACGTACCCCAATGAATTTCATAGCTGTCAATGGCGGTAATATAATTTCCATTCAATTTCACGTCCGTGCCATTAAGTATAACCTCTCGAGTGAGCAGCGGCATAGAATCTCATTCTGTTTGACAGTCAAAATTCTTTGAAGTGGTCGCGAGCCAAATGTTGTCTCGCCTAAGAGAACAAGCAAATATATTTAAATGGCGCAATGAGTGTTTACACCTGCGCATGCGCACAACCGTTTCTCATACTCGGCATGTTCCTACCGGCTCTACGAACTCAAAAGCCCAACCGGGACTCGTACGAAGGTTTTCAAAGGAATTCGTAAATATCGCGTGCGTGAACGTTTTGAGGCCTCACGAAACTCGTGATACGGAAGGTACTGCACACATTGGTGAGTGCACATAACCTCTGTCCATGAGGTATTTGTATTAATATATGTACACACAGGTATCGCATATATTACATACATATTATATACCTTCCTCGAATTTTCCAAATTGAGTTATTTTGAAAGTAGAAGCCAATCTTTCCTTAATGCACATGCTTTATATAATTAAGAATGGAAAACAACGGTGGAAGCGTTCGAGACTAATTATTGCGAGATAACCTATAGGAACTAAAACAAAACGGAAGGTTCTGCGAAGCGAGTGTTGTTCTTGTTTATCCTTTGTTTTCTTTTTTTCTTTTTTTTTTAATAATCAACGAGCGTGTTATACAATACAACGTGGAACTAGGGTGCATAGACGTACGAAATTGGGCATTATCGTTCATCAGACCCAATATCGCGATTCTACATTCCGTGATGGAAATTCGTGTTCCTCTAGCGTAACCGTAATAAATTAATAAATATGTACGCGAGTTCTATAGATACATGAATGAGTACGTTTTTTTTTTCTGCGTTACGTGGCTTACTTAGTGTTCTAACGACTTACGAGTACAAAATACAATACGAATAGTAACGAGTAGTAAACGTGTAAACGTTCTTATATCACAGTCAGAGGGTTGATGCCCGTGAGGAGAAGGGCCAGGGCTAGGGCCATATACAATAGGGCCGAATAATAGGGCCTTACGTATTTATATATATGTATATAACTACAATATATACGTATATATATAATGGGGCCAACCAATATATCTCGCAGTCTTTAACACTCGAGGCTCGCCCGGCGTCCCAACCGCGACGCCGGGCCGCGTCGGACGATTCTTTGGTGAGTCCTCGTTAATAACGGTTCAATTAGAAACGTTGTCTACGTATATAATTAGATACGCGGACAGGCGTTCGCATAGTTAGTAAAACCTGTAACCTCTGAGGTCCGTTAAGAACACGCACACTCAAGGACACGCATGTTCTTCCAGTTAGAGATTTTGAGCTTCGTCGAGTCGTTCTCATCGAAGTAGAGGATCTCGAGCTCGGCGAGTTTGCTGGGGGCGCAGCAGGGTCGCGGTGCCTTCTTGCGATCCTCCTTCCAGATGAGACTCTGCAGAAGGGCGTGATGATGGGCCGGATTGTAACGTGGCGGACATCTGCCCTTGCAGTAACCTGCGTCGAAAGTCTTTGGTTGTATTATAAATTCGAAGCCCTTGAGGTCCTTGAAGATGACGGTCATCCGATGGCGGCAGCACTTCTTATTGTCGCCCCGACACTCGGTGCGTCTACCCTTTTGAAAGGACATCAGCTGATCGGGAATAGCACGCTTGTGACGATGTGACGAGGCACCGCCGTCGCCAAGCACATTGTCCAGGTCCGACGTCATCGCCGTGGTAAAGAGGTTCAACGTCGGTAAACGAAAGTTCCTTGGCTGAGGATGCCCACTGTGCCTGAATCGCAACACCAGGCCCAGGTTGTCCTGACCATCCTCGAGCCAGGACACGGCCGCTTCACTCACGTCGAACTCCACCCAGCGCAATTCGCCAGGTCGGATCGTCGGTAGTTTTGTACGCGACACTAGGCGTCTTCTACTGGGATCCTCGTTCGTCACTTGGTACACCAGCACTTCCGGTTCCTCTGTCGATGTCTCGTGCCCGTGTAAGAGAAACCTCAGATTGGCGTGCTCCACCTCGGTCGTGGAGTCAACATCGGGCAACTCCACTGGGAAGTAGAGACGACGCGAGAACTCCTCCTTGACGACGAACTCCGTCTCGTTACCGAAATACTCTGAAACAAAAAAAAGACTGTTCTTGAGTGCATTGTAAATCCATTGAATATTACAGCGTTTAAATCTACGGTCGATTCGACCCGATTTACATGTTCTAGGTTCGCGCATCGCTCACGATTAACGTGGCGACGTGGGTCTCGCTGAGGTCGAGTCACACGCGAGGATATTTAACGCGTTAGGCTAATTGACGCGTGCACATGCACACGCTGCACAGTACTCGGCGCCGCATCCATGTACCATTGGCAACATCCTGTTTCAGACTACTTCCACCGGGAGGAAAGTGCTTTCACGACTATTGAGCGCAAGATTAAGCTTTTCTTCTTTAAACCGTGTACAAGGTGATTCATGAAAAAACGCACCACCTGAAGTTAGCCTGTTCGTTTGATCTTTGTACTGTGGAACTAACTTCAGGTGATACGTTTCACCTGAACAACACGTATACAATAATTGACTTGAGGAAGAACTAAGAAGAAAACAAGTAGACCTTCCATAACGAAGACTCGACCTTTAAACTTTCTCATAAAGGGTTCAGGATGATCACGTTTTCTCAGCTCTCACAATGTTATTCATCCTGACTGCGTTAACTATGCGTAGAGTGGAGAGGTCAGGTCGTGGGTCTGATCGCGGATTTGCATAGCCTGACCTATGTGCAACTCGTGCAATTAAACTCTGGATACCTTCAAAAGGTGCCGCCGCTTTCGCGTGCATCGAAGTCGTATCGATAAGAAACCGTGGCTCAAATTATCATCTGAGAAGAGGAAGATGCTTGGAGAAGTCTAAAGTTGGTAGAGCATCGTGGCTGAGAAAGAAAAATAAGAAGAGATTCGGGAATAGATATCTCGAAAAAGGATACATGTATACACATATATACGCATATACGCTAAATAGGAATAGCAATATATATATATATACAGCTGGAATCCAAAATATTTATCCACACTGGGAAATCTAAAACCAGAAACGCGTAGGAGGTCCAGGTTTAGAATCACAACAGATAAATACACTTTGTCTGCACAGTGACAAGAATTCGTTTCGAGACGACGTTATAATTACACTGTGAGAGTCAAGCGTCAATTTAGCCGAAGAACGAGTTAGTCACGCGCGTTACCAACCGAATAAAAAAAAAGGAAGAAAAAAAGAGAGAGAGAGACGAGGAAGGGAAAAAAATTAATAAGCCAGCGATAAAAATACTCTATACCAATCGACAACAGAATCCATGCGTACCCTGATAAGAGCTTGAGCAAAAATCATGAGATACCGACTATACGTATTTAGGAGCATAATTGATAGAATATCCGCATTCCTGAAGACACGCGAGGGATGACTCGGCGTTCCGGTATTAAACCGTGTAGCACTAGTGAATGGGGCATCCGATATCTTGAGTGCAAAGAGAAAGAGCGAGAGGAACGAGGACGGCCAAGAGACGGAGAAAAGAAAAAGAAAGAGGAAAGAGAAGCCAAAGGTGGCGGCAATGGAGTACGAGAGGGAGGTGGTGGCAGACCATGCCAGTGTGAAAGATCGTGAGACGCGCCGAGAATAGCTTGATTACCAGGCTTCCCTCCAAAAATAAACCGCCCTCTGTATTTCGGTGAGTAATCGCGAACCACGAGAAAGTCTTCCGTTCGACTCGCCACGTAACGATGCACGCGCTTACGTGCACGCACGGATGCGTAAGCGTTGCGCGCGCATGAAGAAATTTGAAAATTTTCAAACCGATACACGCTTCCCGATGCAGACGTTATTATCGAGATGGCGCTGCAGTCGAACTACGCCTACAGCGGGTACAGTAAGGACCTTAAGGACATTGTATGGAAGCAAGGCAGTCCAGTTTCTTTTCTTGAGTCTCCGGTACGCGTTTTATATGCGTGCGCGTGTATACATACATATGTACGCTCTACCTGGCTCCGTATATATACATATAGGCAGAGTCGAGTCAGGTGCAGCGCTTCTTGCATCGTGAAACTCGTCGCTCGGCATTCCGCCACGCTCGGGAATTCTATTTCATAATAAGGAGTCTGCGGGGTGTCTCGAGAGGCGGAGACCCGGGACAAATAGAAATGGAGCCGTCGTTAAAAAAGGAGTAAAAGATATATATATATGTGTGTGTGTGTGTGTGTGTGTGTGTGTGTAAGGCTTGACGGGCGTCTCGAGACAAAACCGCACCGCCTAGAATTGGCCACCTGCCCTTGCTGCGCCTTTGCCCAGCCAGTCCTTTGAACGTCGTGCCCTAAGGGCACCGGAGACCTTTTCTTTATTTTTTTTTTCTTCTTCTCTTCCCTCTCTTTCTCGCACTCCCTCCTTTCCTTACTTTTTTACGATACGGTATCGCACGATCATCTCCGCAGTGATACCCGGCATCTCCTTACAGGTGGACGAAGAGACTATTTGATGATTTTGAAAGAAGAAAAATAAATCTCTATAAAAAATAATCGATTACCCAAAGCCACTGTCGTTATTAATTTCTATTATATTTTTATCAGTCAATCCGTATCGATATCGAGTATCGATACTAGAGGCAACACATCCTCGATATCTTTTAGTCACCTCAAAATATTCTCGAGTCGTTTTTTTTTTACTTTCCTTTCTTCCCCTACTTCGCCCACTCCCCCTCCTTACCCCCTCTCGGGAAGGACGGACGCTAATAGTTTCATTGAGAAACTTACTCGACGTCAGGCAGGCATTTTAATAGCACGAGTGACGTGACACCACAGGCCTATAGACAAGAGACGCCTTGACGTCGGCGACTAATTCGTACGCGACCCTGATCCTTATCATTGCTAACGATCGATCGAAAAATCGATCGCGTATATCGGTAACTCGAAATATTACATGGTCCAGTATAGTGTATACAATAAAAAAAAAAATATATTACGTGATCTTTCGCACGCTGCGGACCTTTTTTTTTTCATTCCAAAAATTCTTGTCCAACCTGTATATGTACACACACACACACGCGCGACGTACGCATGCGCACAACGAGTATACTTTCTTTTCTGCAACTATATATGACACACGCACACACATATATACTCTACAGAGTATACATCAGTACACTTGTATACATATACTGCACATGAGGAGCGTAAGATTAAGTTAGAGTGTAGCAATAAAAATGAATGGAACATGAATGACGTTCAATCTGTAGTGTCACTGGTTAATACGTATGTACGATCTTGTCAAACGATTCGGCTGCTGAAAGGAAGTCGAGCGGTATACCAGTTACCGATAAGGATCGCGACGAAGTCAATAAGCCGATAAAGGGAGAGAGAGAGAGAGAGAGAGAGCAAAGGGCAAAGAAGAAAAAGATAGGAAGATTCTCTCACGAGGATTTAACCAAGAGGCGCGTGCTCGTAGGTGTATCGTAGTCGCATCGATGGACAAGTCAATTATCCACGGTCAAAAGTTGCTCCGAAGTATTTTAACGATTTCAACGAAAATAATCGAACGACGTCAGATCGACTTTACGAGATGTTCATGTGGAATATGAAGAGGATATACCACGGGAGCAGTCGTAGATCGAACCGATTATAGATACCGACGCTGCCGCGCCCTGTAATAAAATGCCATCCCTTTTCACTTATGTAGGTGAGAATAAAATGTTACCGGGTGTTTACGAAGTAGGAGATCTTTCGTGAAACTATGGCTCGTCGTCGTAGCAACGGTCGAAAGTAGGAAAATTATAGCCCGTTGGTTTGTCTACCTGTCTGCCTTTTCTACGGCCGCGGCATATACCCTCGTGAATTTTCATTATATCGTTACTAATTGGAGACGTCCATTTAATTATCTCCTCGGGGCCCCCGCCGAATTACGATCGGCGTCGTTCGCCGGGCGCCGCGTCCTTCCTTAGAAATTCCACGTTTATCGAAGAGCGCCACGTTGTCAGGTAGTCCGACGGAATGTCTCGTTATCGATAACGGGGAAAAAAAAAAAGAGTCACGAACATCTAAGCCACATTCACGGAATATAATATTTAAATAAAAAATCCTCACTCAACTCTAAACCCATAAAATTTACAGCATTTGTCTATACCTCGTAAATTTTTATTTCAATTTTGCCACTTTTTTTTTTCTCTCTCTCTCTCACGTCATGATCCTCTATACCGAGTCAAGGACCAGGACTAGTCCAGTCTCGTAATGACCGAAGTTATTATACGCCTCGTAAACGCTCGACATTCCAAACATCGTTTCCTGCAATTTAGATGCACCGAGAGTGCAAGGAGACCTGGTTGAAACTTACCAGGAATTGCATTAGAGGATCTGAAGCCTGACGAAGCTGAAATTGATAACTTCATAAGAAAATAAGTGATTTTTTTTTTCGAAATTTTCATGTATTATCGGCACACACCATTGACTTTAATCTTGCACCCTGCACGAGTTATCGCGTCAACAGTTGCAATGTTATCGCGTTCGATTATTTCACCGATAACGTAAATAAGTTATCGATTCGCGTTAATCAGTCAAGAACGTTAATAATAGTGTTATCGATCTACGTGGCCATTAGTCTTCATAACTTTTCCTCCCTCTCGCGATAAATACAAAAATAACGCGCGACAATCGCATCCGTCGCGCCGTACATAAATCGGCAACTAGCGTCGCTGATAAATTAAGGCGCCTCACGCTATAGACACCCATATCCCGGAATCGCGTGTATCCAAACGTGCATTAAAATACAGCTCGATTGTCGAAGTCGCTTCCACGCCTCTAGATAGCCAGATATAATCTCTGGTTATATAGGTAGTCAAGTAGATAAACATCGTCCAAGGTGGGTATAACGCATTGCTCGGGGCATAAAGATGCATTTTCAGTTTCCAAAGGAACGTCTTCGACTTGCGCGCTGCCGTTTATCTAGAAAGCCATGTCTCTCGTAGAACCTGTTTTCCGATAAATATTCGATTTCTTATGCAATACGCATAGAAGATAGTTCGATAGGATCGAATCTTCCTCCGTTTCCCACCCCTCGTTTCGTTATCCCTCCCACCAAAAAAAAAAAAATAGGTCCCAGCGTCTCCCTTCACGGGATCGTTTTTACCTCGAAACGACACACGTCTCATCGGCAACGACGAAAGGAATGACGATGACAACGAAAAAAAAAAAAAGAAAAAAAAAGAAAAATACAAAAGAAAAGGCCAAAAAAAACGAATACATTGGATACACAGATTATTGATATAATTCTCGAAAAATATATTCATCCATTTCGTTCGATCGTTTATGATAACAACAACAACAACAATAATAACATAAGCATACGAGATGAAGACGTTGCACCGCATGATAATAATCCGAGACATTCACGACTGCTTTTCTACTATTTATATACCAGCCTGTACCCACACGGTATACACGTTAGATTAGCATCTACGATGAATGTCAGCTTCGAGGAATCCCGCGTCAATATAACGTAACAAGCCCCTCGCGTTTTAATATCAACTTCGAGACTTTCCTATCGCTAAAACGAAAGCCCCGACAACGTGTTCGCGATGTCGCCTTGTCGCTGGCCTTCCCAGTGGCAGAAAAAGGCAGCAGCGTCGTCACGGCATAGTTTCGCCTTGCTAAAGAAGGCGACAAACGTGGAGACCCGCGGTAGTCCTGTGCCATGTTCCAAGTAACGTACCGCAGGAAATAGGAACACATGGAATTCCCAAAGCGGGTTTCCTTACGGTAACGACCGGGTACGCCTAATACTCCTGGCAATATGAGGCCCAACGGAGAGAAAGTCGTTGGTCGCGTGGGTCGTAAGGCCCCGGCGCACGATCTTCCCGTCGGCTGTACCGAATCTGCTTACCGATAAAATCAGACCCCACGATACCGATCAGAGACCCCCTGATACCGATCAGACCCCATACGATACATATCGTTCGAGCCTAATAGATTCCAGGCCCCCCTTTTTTTTTCAACGTTCCTACGAACATGCCGAACCATGTGATTTCAAACGATATTCGGTACACAAAGTTACTGAGGTAGCCGGGTTAATAAGTTATGCATGGTATCTAACTCCGTGTGACTGCTGGATCCTCTGATGTAAGTCTCCACTACTGAGACGTCCTTTGGCAAAATCACATTGGATCAACGAGATGGGATCTTGGTCTTTCGAATAAGTGGGAATTGAAATGAGGGAACGAGGAGGTCGCGCTTACGAAATGCCTTTATAATATAACCACATTCCTAAACTCCTCTCCCACCACGCTCATATTTTAATCCGTATATCCTTGCGGACGACGTGAATTTAACGAATATTCATATCCCTTGATGTAATAAGACGGTATTATGATTTAACATTAGATTCTCGAACAACGCCTAGGTATTGCAATCGGCATTATTCGTAGTAAGTTCGAGCATCAAAAGAATTCGTATTTCTGTTTTGTATTTGTCCCAGCGAATCTGGCGCATGTAAATACGTCTATAAGCGTGTCTGTATATACATATATATTCGTGTACGTAGTACGGGGCGTCGCGTGGTCCAGCGCCACGTGGTACCAGCGTGTTTTCATCGTCGGATCCAACGATAAGATTTGTGAAACGACACGCGAGAAGGTAAGGTGGTTTAAAAAAAAAAAAAACTACGTAGCACGAGAACACAGCGACAGGAGGCGGGAATAAGAAGTTAAACGTGTCCAATGAGAAGTCCACGAATGATGTACAGTGCGAGGGAAGAGATCCGTATGGGAAAGAGAGATACAAAAAAAAAAGATGGAAACCGAGACTCCGACTTCGTAGCATCGGGTTCATTTCTATAAATCACAACGATAATCCCAGAAAATTCTTATTCGACGGTCTCTTCTCTTTACACAGCTGTTTCAGCGGCAGCTGACGGTACTCGAGATCGGTTAGGAGTGTCGCAGGCCGGTACCGAGTTGCGGTGTACCGACGTGGTAGGAACGTGACTGATCGGTACGATCAACCCTGGAGAAACTGAAATAACGATAACAGAGAAGTAAATGGAGATCGGTTTGAACAGATGCGAGGTGAAGTTGGCAGCGAGGGAGCGCGGCGATACCATTACGGTTTGTATTAGGAGACGACAGGAAACGGTGAAACAACAAGAAGTGATTGAAGGCCCTGAAAGCACTGTATGGGAACTGGGATGTTACGCGGACGCTGAGGTGGCTTTGCTTGTCCCTGGGAGAAAACCCTGGGCAGTCTGCATGGGTGTATAACGGAGAGCTGAAAAATAGAGGGAGCAAGTGTGCTCGACGTCTGGCTAAACCTGGCACGAAACAACGTCACGTTTCTAGCGCAGTTTCGCCCTTGAGCTCCGTGCACTGATTGCTCGCTACGTGTACCGAAGTTAAAGCCCAACCCCGTCTTGCAATTATTTCGCTCGGCTCTAATTAATTCGGCGATGTCATTAACGGTTGCACTTTATTTTGCCTTTGTCACTTTAATTCACTCTTGTGACAGTGCGTTGTGTAAGACTGATAAGGAGGAACGAATGTATGGATATAGGAGATTACGATATTGTTCCACGGGATAATTTATTTTCCTCGTGGAATATTAGTGTCAAAGACATCGAGGAGCCGAGAGACAAAATAGCCACGGTATGCGATAGCCCGGATTATCGAGGACAGACTTGAACCGTGCAACCCTTGTTAGGCTCTTCGTGAGCGATAAAAAAAAATGCTAGACAATTCTGAGTTGAGATTTTTCGAGATAACTCGTAACGTGGGTTTACGAGGAGACTGGGGATAGATAAGAAAGAATTTTTACAATTGATAACGATTGAAGGGATCAGGTGGGATTCTTCGTGAGTTTGACAAGCTCAGTGGGGAAAATGTGTATATCCTTCTTTGTGGCTAATTTGGAATGTCAAAAAATTGTAGTTGGTATAAAAAAAAAAATGTTATCTACCTGTAGGCTGAAAAGTGTGTAGCGTTCTTCGCCTCCTGTCCTCTTGTACGTGTGACAGTTCTGTCCTCTTCAGGTACTCTCTGTGCGCCCTCTCGTACTCAGCCTGACTCACGTTCGCCTGTAACAAAAACAAAGCCGAGTCCTCGTGTTAGAGAAAAAAAATTACTAGTCTCAAATCAATCCAGTACTCAATTAAGAAACGGAACAAGCGTATCACTCGATTCTCCACATCCGATCTATCTTCGTTGATCCGCTATCGACATTACAAGATCAATAAGAGCGTATAACGTGCTCATTGATATCACGATGTAGAAAATACTCAAATAAACGCACAAGCCAGATGGATCCGCTTACCAAACGTCAAAAGAAGGATTACCAACGTGACAGACCCACGAGTCAAGTTCTCAAGGTATACGGGACGAGCGAGCGAGGAGATCGCAAAATCACGTCTATTTTTGGTAGCCACGCACGAATGTCCGGTTGCGGGGAAAGTACGCGAGGGACGTGAGCGCCATTATAGTAAAAAAAAAGGCACGAAAAAAAAAGCCGAGAAAGAAAAAGTAAAAAAGCAAGGAACAATCGAAGTTGAATGCAGATCAAGATTCAAATATGCGAACGATTTTTTCACGGATATCATATTGTACATGATTCGAATAAGCCTCGTCGGCAGCGTCTTCTTCAGCATCGAAATTGTTGACATGCTGGTCAAAACAAGTTCCTAAGGCCAGCACAGGGTCAAAACGAGATCTCCATGTGGAAGATGTGTCCTATGCCGCGACGGTGCTGCCGTTCCCGCCACTGATGATTTATGATACAAGCATACGCAAGTGGCGCTCGCGGCGTGAGCTTTCTGTACCTCCCTGTCCCCTACCCATAGCCGTTAATTGATTCCCAAGAAGCCGTCGAGCGCCCGATGGTAATTGGCTTGCGGCGTGACTTCGAAATTATCTAATTTTCTGGGGTCACGACGTCGCACTCCTCCTACGGATAGCTACCATCAATCACTTGCTCCGCGTTCCAATAGCACGTTAGAAATGGACCGGACTCTGTAAGTCGATCTAAGATTTCGTCAACTTGTCACGGTAAAAAGCGTATTTGCCCACAATAAAATGTTTATACGAGAGCAATGGCAAGAGCGTAGATAAAAGTTTCGGTCCAATGCCACCTTAAGTGAATAAATAGGAATGATTACAAAGTATAACAAATCCTCTGTGTCATGCGTATATATAAAGACATGTATCTCATGTACGAATAATTATATGAGTCATCTATATTAGAGGTTATGTGTCTCGCCTTTCATTCCTACACGTTCCCCATCCTCTCTCTCTCTCTCTCTCTCGTCTCTTTTAAAACCAAAAGCCAACCACTGAGGAAGACCAGGCCAGCCCTTAAAATCACTTAAACGACCAAGCTAATTTCGCTTAAACGACCAAGTCTCCGTTTCGCAGTGTCGGGTTTCGCTCGTGGGGATGAGAAAAAGTAAAAACCGCCTGCAGAACGGAAGCGCGTCGTTCATTCGCTAATAGCCGAGAAATAAGGAAAGTGCAGCACCCGTGAAACGCGCTTTGAAAGTCAGTACGAACCTCCCGCGTATCCCTGCTGTCACTTTTGCACGAAGTGGATCAACCAAGACGGATACAATATACACGAATGATCAGGCGTTCCGCCACCAATCGTGTCTACGGATGATCGGAGAACTACGAAGTCACGTACCACGCTCTTACTCAGCTTTCACGATGGATGAAAAAATCGATAATCAAAAATCGAATCAATAATAAGAACCCCCACCCCACCCCCTCGCATACAAATACAAAAACAATCAAAGTCAATATTTAACATACTCGAAAGCATACCTAATTCCAATCCATAGCACGCGCTCTTTGTACCTGTGACATTCGTTATAAATTTGATCAACCATCGTTCCACGGTGGTTCGCGTGAACCGTCCATTGTAAACTGACCACATTCACGTGACGTGTACGTTACAGTTGGGCAAGGGCGCGTCGTCGGGTACATCGGCATGGCCGACAGAAGCGGAAGTCACCCTGAAAATTTTAACGAGAGCGACATCGCTCGTCCGAGGAATCCCCAGTTATGCGTGAATAGGCACTCCTGTGTATACAGATATATTGTGCACGCGATATATATACCATATAGAGAAGGGGATTTCCCAGAGGAAGGTTTATGATGAATCGTTAAATATATTCTAAATAGATACGCCGTCAATTATTATACAGGTAAGTCACTATTGAATTGCTGATATACATGCATATATCAAGTACCGATGCTCTTGCGCTTAAACGGTATAGTGAATTTACGTCTTGTTAGTCAGCGAGGTGATACAGTAGGGGTCTAGGAATGGCAGAGGAATGGAGAGCGAGTTAGCGTCGATGTGGACATAAAGATCCACAAACTTTTAGTACCTGTGACGTAATGATTTGAAGAGCCCCAGTCCATTGGAAGATTTTAAATATAGATTAATAGTGAGTCAGTATTATATACATATATATATATAAAATGTTTTGTAAGATCATCGAAAAATTGCATATATCCTGTAACATATATTCATATTTAGCCATACGAATATTTATAGCAGGAATCGCACGATTTTTAGACAATATATAGAATTCTTATGGTTAATTACAACGACACCAGGTACATGGAATTTGTCGCAGGCCGAAATGTATGCTGCTACCGTACAAATCAGAGTTGTCAATAAACTTGACTTGGCTGTCTATTACGCGCGTTTTATGTAATGATTTATTAAGCGGATAATATCACGTTCGAATGCATGTGTGTGTGTATCGATAAAACCGAAGAAAATAACCCTCGAGATTTTAAGCCGCTCCCACGTAATCGAAGTGACGATAACCGGTAACGG
>JARQSV010000443.1:2655366-2690493 GCA_030142285.1 Calameuta idolon | reverse complement strand
TCGATAAAACCGAAGAAAATAACCCTCGAGATTTTAAGCCGCTCCCACGTAATCGAAGTGACGATAACCGGTAACGGTCGTAAGGGTCTCCTTGGTGCAGGTGATAACCGAATGTATACAAGGATCCTCCCTATATAAAGATAACGAACGGAACATTTCGAGTGTACAAGGGTTATCCGATTTTATTCGAATGGTTCAAATGATCCGAACTTCGTGAGAATCGATAACGACCGTTAAAACTTTACTACCTGTCCCCCGTGCTGTGCTCAAAATGTTCTTTAATGTTTACAGTGCTTCCTCGGTCGTGAATCCTGATTAAAAGAACGTCCCGTAATGTCACGAGGCGATACCGAGAGGTTAACGATTGGCGTTAGGTCAGTTTGGCATAACTAAACGTAACACGATATAGAAAGCGCGAGATGGAAGGGGGAGAGTACTGGCAGGAATTTCGTACTGTTCCAGAGGACCTCGGATGCTTCGGAATTACATTGCCGTAACGTTTCACGAAGCAACCCGGTATTTCCCAGTGACATTCTCCAGGCATTCGCGATGCGCATGCGCACACCGACAGCACTCTATTAGGTGCCTACGTAATACGCTTAATCGTTATTAAATTGTAATGCCGCGAATCCGCATTAGTTCTCATATGTTTATGTATATTATTATTATTATTATCATTCTCCTTGTCATCAAGCATACAATGCTTCTTTAGGACTTTTAGCTCATTAGTGGGATACCTTAATGCTTGGTCTTACGGAGTCGCGTTCCGTCTCGTTTCTTACGGTTCCGTTCCGCCTGACGAAACGGTCCCTCCCGTCGTCCACCATGGGAACTTGGTCCCCATGGGTCCCAAAGAAATAAGGATCTACATTACCGGGACCCTTTTCGCGGCCTTTCTTTTACTACAAGGATAATCTTAATGAACTCGTTACAGGCCGCAAGAGCATAGCCACTTGTCACTTCGTAAATCCTGCTGGACATTGCTTTAGAGTTTAACGACAAGGTGTCTAGTAGGTCTTCTTGGGTTACGCGAGCCACCTGTTGATATTGCCGCGGTAGTAGAGAATGTGAGGTTAGGTCAGCCAGATACTATAGTTGGCAATATATCAAGGATCAAATGCATTGCTTCGGTGGAGACGATGCCGCGGGGTTTAAAGAAAACCTAAGCAGCGATATTGAACGTCTTCCGCGCATCGTAGCCGAGGCTTGCACTTCCGGCGGAAGTATCCGGTTTTCAGGATTCCTAGGAGGTCCTACCGCAGGAAGCCGTTCTTCGGAAGGAAGCGCGTAAGACTCGATTGACCGAGTTCATTTAGCCGTGAGCGATGATCGGCCAGGAATCGTTGAAGATGGCTGGTGCAACCGGGCGGCAAAGTGAAACGGAGCAAGGCGTCGAGAGTCGGGGACAGGTCGAAGCAATGTAAAATGTAAAGTGAAGACGTCGGCCGAAGTGGACGTTCTCTATTTTTATTTCTTCTTTTTTTTTCTTCGCCGCCGCGTTTCGCCCGACACGCTCTCCTCTTTTTACTTCTGCGCCGAGTTCATCCTTGCGGGTCTTGTACCTACGTATCTGCTTGTCTACCTACCTACCCATCTACCTACCTTGCTTCCTCCTGGCTCTCATCTTTTCTCTCACTTCAAATCATTCCTCTTCGTTCGCCCTCTCACCTTCTCTCTCTCTCTCACTCTCTCGACGACGGTAAAGGGCTGCCGCTCGGTAATTAGGTACTCGAAACGACATACCGTCCCGGCGACTCAAACCGACCCGATTTCGCGGTCATTTAGTGATACCGGTCATAAAAGGGAAAGGCGCTACTTCGAAGGTTACATTGGTCGCCGAAGATTTCCGCATGAAAGCGAATTAAAAAAAAAAAATTGAGAAAGCACCGTGCATAGAAATGAAGATACGGAGATTATTTTTATTCACGTCGAGATACAAGGATCACTGTGAATTCATCGTACGGACTTAATTCGTCGTTTTGATTATTCCATGAAGTATTTCGTCAATTCAATTACATCGCTTTCAATGCTGCGGCAGAGTCGCGTTTTCATGTGCATATTTGCGCATACGGAATTCTTTATGTGATTCGAGGTTATTAACGTTGCGCGCTCGCCCATATATATAACACGTAGCGTACATGAAAACGTCAACCCTTTTCTAAGCAATGCCAATGAACCTTGCCTTCTCGTAACTCCCTCCAATTGCCTATACACGCGATAGTTCGTCGCACCACCCAATTAACTCGTCTATACAATTTACAATCATCAGCAGGTACCCAGGATACCACTTAATCCTGTGAAAGTAATTGCTAACGAGTAGGCGCCTATCGTATCGTCATATGGCCAAAATAAGAAATTCTTCATTAAATGCTTATCTCCCACGATCGTTGCATAGGACAATAAAGATCCAACTGCAATCATCAATCCAGTCGCAGGTAAGGCACGCAGTAAAAAAAAATATGAATCCTGCACTCGTAAATAAGGTAGTCAAAGTACAGGATTAATTATAATTAAAAGTTTACCTTGGAGGGATCCGGTATCCTGTCAAGTCCCAAACCTTCCACGATGCTCCTCCTGATTCTGTCCAGTTCCGTATCATCCAGCCGATCGGTGGCTGCTCCAGGAAACGCAAGACTCTCCTCCTTGGCAAAGACATCCTCCGCGTCCGCTTGGAGGTCGTCAGCTGCATTTCTGGCGAGACTCTCTAGGTATCCAGGGCCAGGGGTCGGCACGCCAAGCGCGTGACCAAGGAGTACCATCACGATGACACTGACGAGGACACTGGAGATAGTTCTCTTAATACCAGAGGAGGATTTTGGCAAGTCTATGCGACCTGGACGTCGTATCCGCCAAGGGGCGGTTATGCTAGATCCAGCGGTACAGGTGGTACTGCTGGTAGCAGTGATGATGGATCTGGCGCTACCTGTGTCTATACTACTAAAGGTCGTGGGACTTTCGATGATCGTTAACGTCCGGCGCAGACGGCCGGCAACGCCACTGCCGATCGAGATCGCGCTGGATTTTCTACCGATTTCTTGAGATTCCAGGGGAATTATTAAATGCTTGCCCATAGCCAGCTACATGCGTTCGTGGCCTCGGCCAGGTACGGATCGGGGTGCACTTATAAAGCTTTAATCTGTTGCTTCTTCAGTTTTTTTTTTTCTTTTTTTTCGTTTATCTTTATATATATATATATATATTTCCTTCTAATACGGTTCTATTATTCTTTAAACTATTTTTAAAGACACTCTCGACGTACACTTCACACACTGCACTGCTCGTCGTCCGATGATTTGATCGGTAACACTCGACGAGTGTCTTTGCCTTTAACGTGTTATTTTCCTATTTTTCTTCTTTATCCTCTATCTCGCTGCTCTTGCGATCTCCTCGCAGAGTTAGCACCCTCCGGTATCGCCTGCAGTTCAACAAGTGTCGAACATCGTCCGCCGCATCCCGTACATGCTCATCTTCTTATCCCAAAGTCGTGACGACAAGAGTTGGCCAAGTTCAGCTACTGGGGACGATATCATTCCTCCAAGACGATCGTTGATCCTTAACGATCGGCCGAGTCGTCAATAAGGACAAGGAGGTTCGTAGTGGTCAGTGGCAGGAATGTTTTGCCGATCCTTTGGGGTTCTCTCTCGTTCATCGTAAATCGTGAGTGAATTAGCACAGACCAGCCTATGATATTTTTTTTTTTTTTTTTTCGATATCAAGCTCAAAATCGTTATCGGTAGTACAGTATATGAGTATTTTACACGTATTTCTCAAGGATTTACCTATTGTGTATTAATCGCGCACTCCATTCAATTACAGTTTTTTATTTTATTCTGATATTGTACACGCGCACCCTCCTCTCATTCTATGTCCACGTTAGCTGCAGCCTCTTCGCGCGGTATCACGTATCGCTTCGCTCTGCACGACTGCCGCGTGTCGACTGTTTGCGGGCATGTATTGCCGCGCATGTATATATTCCGTGGGCTACTCCCGCCTCGACCTCTACCGAGACTCTCACGTCCCTCTCTGATCTCATGAAGTCGCACCGCGCATCGTCCTGCGCCAATGTGCCACCTCCTCGTGTTTCGCTGCTGCTGTTGCTATTGCTGATATTGGTGATGCTGCTGACACCTTTTAGACCACTACTACCAGCACCGGTACCAGGAGCGCCCTTTTGACGAAGAATATCGACGATACGTAGAACCGGCGGTTCTGCTCGCCTTGATAATGATTTTAATGACGATTCTCTTGCGAGCGCCGGGAAAGTGACTGGAACGATGTAAATGATTATTGAGGTTAGGTATTGTCATTATAATTATTGTAAAGAAGTATTACTGTGGGATCATATGATATTTGGTAATTGGGGGGTGTTTTTTAGTTTTAATTTTTTTTTTTTTCATCGAAGCAACGCTTTTTTTCTTATGGCATTTTCACGATCCTTATAGTTACAGTGATTTTTGAGAATGTGGAACCAATGAATACCGATGTGAACCGTTGTGTGTCTGGAACGTGGGAATAGATTGTGGATACGGGGGAACCATATTTTCTTTCCAGATATATTTTCAAAAGTACCAAAGGGGCTTAGGTGGCTTAAGTGGATTAGGTTTTGTCAAGTGACTTAAGTGCCTACCGTGGAATCCTATGTGTATCGATGACAGCCCCGACGTCTACTAACGAACCTAACCATTCGTTTCATCGAAATATCCAATTTTCTCCAAAGAACTCGACAGCAGTCGCACAAGTCATAGGACAGGGTTAGTGGATCGAAATATTCCCATTTTACAGGATATCACCGCAGTGAAATTCATCCAACTTTCTACATACAGTGCTTGCGAGGTTACCTTTTCAGAATCCAGCAGGCTTTCATCTACGGTTAGGTTAGGTTACCTACAGCATCTTTCGAGTCCACACATTTCCTACTTTCTATCTTTCAAGTGACACCGTCTGACGATCACAGAATTTTTCCACTTGCAACGACAAGTCACAGTCCCCACTGTTAATTAAGCAATCTACAATTTCCCTTTGTACAACCACTCGCAATCTTTACAGATACTCCAATATCGTCAAAACAAAAAGTCCCATTCAAACTCGTGCATCTTTTCCACTAAGCGAATGACAGCTACGCCAGGATCCCGATGATGTACGATCCGAGAATATTCACTTCCATCGACTAATTTTCAATCCGGCCGGGTCAACCGTAATTATGAAAGATTCCAACAAGCCCAGTTTTCAATAAGCGACCAAGCGGATCTAACCTCAAACTTGCCACGATCCCTGCCGGCTTACCTTGCCACTGGCCGTCCGCACGTTGCCCAGAGCAAACGTTAGCTGTGAGTCTTACACGCCTGCACGCCTTTTCTTTTCTATAGACGCTCGCATACGTCGCAGCTTCATTCGCAGCTTACTATATGTATTACAACGTCATAGAGAGATACTGGCGACACTCCTATACCTTGCAGAATTATCTGATAGGTATGTACATACTGCAGCTCTCTGTAGTATTGGAATAGCTCTTATCCCACCATTAACTACTTACCGGCATTTCTCTCAGAACGCACATGCAGTGCATCTTTCAGATGCAGCCGAGTAGCAGGTGCATCTTACCTGACTACTATGGATAACTACGTAAGAGTATATACATATATATATATCATACAGCTCTAATAATACATTGCTCTTATTATTACGATAATCACTTGCACGCTATTCTGTATATATACCAGTGACATACGTGTCTATTGATATTCGAAAGTTTACAATGACGCAATATCGCGAAGACTTTAACCCCTTTGTCACTGTTGGTACGTCTATATGACTTGCACGTATTTCACGCCACGCAGCGTAATGTTTGATTAGCAAAATCAATTAATTCGCCAAACTATGTATACAGGACTGTGAAATAGTAGATACGAAAAAGATAGCGATTCCTCGATTTAAAGATCGATCCATAAAAATACAATGGACCTTACGCTATATATATATAACATCACGAAATCCAATAATTGCTCGTGAGAACGAATGCCTTTTATTTTTCATTATGAAAAATCAAAACCAGCTAATCTTTTAAGCGATGACAGATTGACCTTTCGCATTGTTACTATATACCTTAAATTCTCTAAATCTAGCATCAACAATGTATTCGCAAGAAATCTACTTGAACGCAACTGCATACCACGTACATATTATTCCTATCAAACGCTTAATCGTTATTACAGCAACAATTCCCTGTAATTCAATTCCTTTTCCAGCAGCCTAATCCACTTAAGGCCATACAACATATTACACTACATAAACATCCACATATCACTCTCTTAATTGAGTGCATTCCAACGTTCCTCGTAGGGCTATCCAGCCAAGTATCATACCTATTTATTAATTGGACCAAAGTACGTCACGATTCTTAATAAAGGTTCCTCGGTGGTATCCGTTTCCCGGAAGACAACGGGGCCGCCGGATCCTTTCTAGAAAATGCACCAGGGAAACATTCAGCTTTTCATATAAATTGCAGCAGCGCCAATTACATGATTGGACTTGATGGGTATATCGGGGTGTGTATATAGGTATATAATGCCTGCCACTAAAGTTCACCAGCACTCGCAGTAATGTCTCCTGCGCAGAGTTCAGAGGAATTTGTGGATCGTAGCGGAATTACGCAGCAAAGTCAGAGCCGGGAATCGGGCGGTATCCGTTTCGAGTGTGCGAGTAGGTAGGACGGAGATAAGGAGAAGGGAGGGAGAGCCGAGTGAGGGAGAATTTAAATCGAAGGAGGGTTGGCGTGTCGCGGTTAGACGGGTGGGTGGTGTGGACAGGCATACCAGCCAACTACGTGTATAAACACGATCCCGTTCCTAGAACCGTAGAACGCGTACGTGGTAAGGTAAGCATGATTCACAGCGTGACCTACCCGTTGCGCCCTGTCACGGGGTTACGCGGGTAATAAGCGGCGTTTCGCAATAGTCCGTAATGCGCCTCTGACTAAGCGCCGCTCATTTTCGTTCGTTGAAGTCCACAATCAGAACTGGACAAAGTTTCACGAAGAGACAAGGAACGAAGACGGAACTTTATTTTACGAAATTATTAAATTGGCGGATCAACGTTTTTTCCCCTAAATTTACATTCTCGTGTGGCTAAATTCTCGCAACGTTATTTTCCCGTATGATCTGCTTGCCGAATGTGGACACTTTCGAGAAGCGTGAAGCTGGTCGCGCGGGAATGTTAATTTTGAGTACTTAAATCTTGCGGAAAAAAATTAC
This sequence comes from Calameuta idolon, assembly GCA_030142285.1. Classification (NCBI taxonomy): domain Eukaryota; kingdom Metazoa; phylum Arthropoda; class Insecta; order Hymenoptera; family Cephidae; genus Calameuta; species Calameuta idolon. Next base: position 2,683,243 of record JARQSV010000443.1, on the reverse strand, counting down.
AAATAGATAACGACGATGATAATGAGAAGACAAGATAGAAAAAAATTAATATGCTCTTATTAACTTCTTTTTTTTTTATCGGACAGATCTTACAGTAGTCTTCGGTCGTCCGAGAATTATGTACGAAATATGTACGTAATGTGTATCGATGCGTAACACTCGAAGGCGTACTTGGCACGGGACTCCTAAAGATTCTCTGCATAGTTGCACTGGCGACGCGTGAATTCCGAGAGAAATCTGGAATCGTTTATCTTTGAGCGAAAACTGTTCTTCGTAGTCTATTTTGCTTGAGGATACGATCCAAGCGCGATGGAAATCGAAATTAGGTAATCGGAAAGTTAAAAAAAAAAATGTTTCCCCACAAAAGAAATCCTCGACTTAAAACGCTATAGGCCGATTCGATGAAATTCTGAGACCTTTGTATCTCCGTCTCTCTTTTACCCACGTGAATCCCCATAAGTCCGTCTCTCTCGCACTTATGGATGGTATAGGGAATTTAAAAATCTTCACGACCGGACGCGACTATCTTCTGTGTATATTCATCTTAATGAGTGCTCGAAGGATCGCTAATGGCACCGAATGACCACGCGCAATGAAGATTAGATACAAGTGTGAATTAATGAAACGCTTTGGCACATTACGCCACTAATGATTTTTCATTCAATTGACTTTTCTACCAGCTTGTAATTTTTCTAGCGTAATACAAGGTGGCTCCTTGAAGGTGCAACGCTTACGTTCCGCAATGTTCAGATCGTCTCGTGTAACGCCTACGGACCGTCCCGAAACGGTTTCTCACGGTGATGACACGGTATTTCAGCATGCCGCTACACGTTCGATAGACTGATGAGCAAACGCGAAGGGGCTTCTTTATTTTTAGCGGTCTACCCGTCTACCTCTTTCCCTCTTGTCTCCTTCGTAACGACGACTATACCTCTATGTACACCCTCTCTCATACCAGACTACCATATATAACTATATAACCTGTATCACACTTTGATTCTCGCTACCGTACCAACCCGTAGTAGCTACTTTCTTATTTTTTTTAACTTCCACTTCGTCTACCCACTTCTTCACCCTGTTTATTCATCCTATTCTTCGTGTACTCTTTGCCATGCATTTTTGCACTGGGGTCCCAATACGGCTTCGCTCCTCCTTGGCCATTTCCTTCCGTTTTTCTATACCGTTTCCTTTACGCCACTTTTTACTTTCTCCTACAACCATACATCGTTATCATTCTTTTGAAAACTTATATAAGATTTTTATACATTCTTAGTATATTTTATAATATTAGTAATATTTAGTAATATGCATCAAGGTGTTTCGAGCTATCGGACTTTGAGGTTGTATTAGGTTCGTGTCATGTTCATGTGAAGTAAATTTATGAATTGGGTTCTGTGATAGTTTCTGACTTTGTGACTGTAAGACAGACCTATTGTTTTTAAGAAAAATATAACGTCTACTCACAGCCTTGATTACGGCGTCGGGACGCTTCACGCGATCCTAGTTTGTGTCACCGTACATTTATTTGCGTCTTTGTAAAGAAACGTGAGAATTATGAGAAGGCTGCACGTACATCAGATACAGGTAGGTTGGTACCTCATTGACCAACAATTTCGTTATGCGTATGCACAGTTGGTAGATACGAAACCTGGGTAATTCTAATTGGCATTTATTACAAGGTGACGACCCTGTTAAAGGGGTAGTGCGGAATGTACGTTATTAGTATCAATAAAAAATGTTCCTACGTTAAATCGATATATGCCCTAAGGATTAAATTACTCAATTACGAAGAAAAAAAACATATTTCAAACCGTTCACAAAGTCATCGATGCACCTGTCGTCGCGAACGCGATGAAGAAACAAGATAAAGGAAAGTAAGGAAGGCCAAGAGAAAGGGGACTGACGGAAGTAAGATTTCGTGAAATTTTCACGCGTGAAGATAAAAATAGAGTCACGGATTGAGAAGAAGAAAAGCATAGCAGCAGGAGGGGGTCGGAGGGAGACAGGCGTCCCGACGCTGACGAATCGAACCACAACTTCGTATATGAGTCCTATAGGTGTACATGCACGGCTCCTATGCATTGGGAGATCGATGTAACCCCATTTCAGGTTGAGTAACTTCATAGCAGCCAGCCTTTTATTACATTCCGCACGTCCCAGATCAGGCCAGACTGCGCCATGGCCGTCTTCCTTCCTCCCTCTTTTAAATTCACTCGCTCCTCTCTCTCTCTCTCTCTCTCTCACTCACTCACTCCTTCACCCTCGAAGGAGTTATATCTCGATCCGGCAAAACCAATAATTACCCACTGCGAACTCGACTGGCCAATGCGATAGGTCGACTCCAGCCGCTAACGAGCCGAACCACCGGGATCGACATAACCTCTGACTACCAAAGCGCGCCATGACTTAATGAGCAGCAATACCATTCGAAGTAAGTGTATCTGAGACGGTACCTTTTCTTTTTTTAAGGTTATTCGTCATCATGATAAATAAAGGCTTTTAATATTTTCTTGGCAAGAACCGGGAAGTCAATTGAGTCCTACGTCAACAGCATCCCGTCGATAGTCGGCGATGATGAACCGCAGACAAGATCACTGCTTCTCCCTTGAAACGAGTCAAGATTGATCGATCAATTCCGATCGACGACGGAGGCGGTAAGGCGTTTTCAATTACTTGAGAAACCACACGCTCCTTTACCGAACGCTTTTACAGCTTCCCATGGTGTCCTTCGTCGCTTGTATAAAGAAAGTCTGATGTCTCGCAAGGATTCTATCCAAGCCCTCATGAATTCATGACGATGACCCACGAAGATGATGACCCTACGTACTTATCCACGGCTTCGGTAAATACGTCAAAGAGTACAGTACTCGTGATGTACAGTAGAAAACTAAAAAAGTGAAACAACATTTTTTCGTCATAGATACACTTTTTTTTATACCTTTTCCGGACTCGTCGTGCGCATAACCTAAAAGTGCTGGTGTCTGCCTTATGCGTCCATTCTCAAACGGGATGGATGAAAGAGTTGGTTACAAAGTCGTCGTGGCGGTCCGAGAACACCGCGCCTCAGTAAAACACGATCTAGGCGGCTGTTGTTATTCTTGGTAAGGAATTCCCGCTCGGTTGCATTAAGAAATTATTTATCGGACGGCGCGCCGCCGTCCTGAGTGAGTACGAGGATGGGAGTGCGTTCCTCACTTGTGTGCTATACCTATATACCTAGTCCATACGTGAACATAAGAAAGAAAGAAACAGAGGAAGAGGAAGAGAGTGAGAGAGAGAGAGAGAGAGGATCAGGCCGTAACGTATTGAAGCGAAGCCAAGCAGAGAGTGGAGTGGGTGGATGGGTGGACCCTTGATGGTGCGAGGAGGACTCAACTTGCTCCACGAATACAGCAATTCTGTAGTAAGGATGCTGGAATCGAGGTAGTCGCCTGGACCGCACACGTTGAATGCGAGTACATAGGTTAGGTATATACCTGGCGTGTCGGAGAAGCTTTGCCAGTAAGATGAGAGAAGCTGACGACGTAAAATAAAGTTGGTAACTGTTGAAAACAAAAAAAATAAAGTTATATGGAAAGCTGACAATTGCTTGAGTATCAAATTTTAAGTTTAATTTACGGAAGTGAGTTTCAGAGTTGTCAGTACCTTATAAAATTACATATATAGATATATGGAGGAAGAAAGAGGGTTGCCCGGTATGATTTATTTTTTTTATTTATTTCATCTTACTTTCCCTTTTGTTGTTTCACGTGGGGTATCTCATGTTGGGTATCGCAGGGCTCGGATTGCAGGAGCCTGAGGAAGCTGCTGTGGTGGCCATCTTGCTATGAGGTACGAATGGACGGACAGGAACACCCTGAAGCAAGCAGGCATTCCAGTAGAGACGCAATCGACAATTACGAGCTGCGGTTTGAGTCCCTTGTTTATTCCGTAGGGTGCATTGTTGCTGGGATTTATTAAAGCAGCCAAGATCGAGAGCGGTGCCTTGGTTTAATGTCGAAATGTGGGATGCGCGACACGATCTTTCTTTATACAGTGTATGCCTGGAATACACCTACTCGTTGCTTGTCCACTTCCATATAGATACATGCTATCCCAATAGGGGATATCAGTACGGATTTAGTTTTCACGTACGAGAAGCCAGAGAGAATTTCTTTGCCGGCGAATTAAAAATAAAAAAAAAAGATAAATAATAATAATTGAAAAAAGTAACAAATTTCAAAGAATAAATTCATTGTATATATATTATCCAAGGAATGATAATTTTTTAACTAATTAGAATTGCTCACCGACGGTACGTAAGTATCACAAAACATAAATAGCATATGATGCGCTGATTGGTCGGTTCGATGATTAATTCCTTTTACCGAGTGGTGAACTAATCCTGGATATAATAAGGAGGGCTCGCGGCACGTCAATCAAGGACCGTAAAATATCTCTGACATCCCGCAGTGATACTCGCCTTAGATCATAGTTCCTGGAAGTGAGAATCTGCCGGTGGACGCGTGAAAAATTTCGAGACTCGAAGTTTCGTGAGGAACACGTGACGATCCAAGCGCAAATCATACTAGGAGAGGAACAATCTCCGCGCACTGGCTAGAATGGATAGGCAGCTGCTAATGGGCCGAGACGAGAGCAGGCATGTATAATGAGTCTTAACACGATTGATGAATTACTCCGATGCGACAATGACGAATCTCTAAATAAACTGTACGCGCTTCATTCGTTACGAGAAATCACGTCCTTTTCTTCCATCGGGCTCACTCGAACTCACTTTCCCACTTTGAATCCGGCTTACGAGTAACCCCGTAATGAAAAATATAATCAAAGAAGAGCACGAAGCAACGAAGAACTAATAATTGCTTTTACACCATAAAATATAATAATTATAATCGACACGCCCTTGAGCCGGATTTTTCTTCTCTTCGTGTAATATTCTGACGTCATATTATACTTGTCGTTAATAGCGAGAACTTTTACATCGTTAAAAAATTATTTATATCTGCATTTCGCAGAAAATATAAAAAGTTTAAGATCCTGGCCGGATACGAAATCACTATAGAAAACAGTGTCGTGACGGCACGCGAACAATCTAATAATTATAAAGAAGCCTGAACTCTTGGTTAATTAGTCGGTAAACCAGAGGAGTGCTGTCACCACTATTAATAATGCTGTCGACATTTGTATCAGTGGGGTGAGCCTCACGTCAAACAAACCAAATCTAGCTATTTATTGAGCAAACAGTAAATACTCATAGAACGAGAAAAAACTATGGGCCAAGACACTCGTGTAAGCAGAAAGCACCTACCAAACTATCTACTATGTGTATACCAAATAACCTGTCTGTGCCTGACTAACCGACTAGTTGACTGCCTAAACAGGCTACCTTTCTAGCCATACATCCTAAATATATATCTAATGTAAGTAATGCTTACCGTGATCTGGTCATCCGTCATGCGAGATCCGCTCGCCATATTTTCCCGTGGTCCGCGTGACACGTATGAATACACCAGTGAAGCAGATAATTATGAGAAGTGGTTATCTGTGCCACGTTCGTTAATGTTCGGAGACGTTAATGGATTTCTTTTCGCGACATTACTTCACCGGAAGTACGAAGTTATCGAGTCTAATTATGCACGAGAGATCGACGCTTTCGTAAGCGCCATACTCTGTCGGCCACTGAGCATTGCACAGGAGAAGACGGGAAAAAAGGGTGTACAAAAGTAACGTTTTAACATACGATAATTTAAGGGTAATCACTGACACAACAATCTTGACAATCTTAGGTCTGTTATTGGCTTTCTCGGAATTGCGTCACTTCCGATTTATCCGCACGAAGAAGCTTGCAAAGTCTTCAGTGACAGTTGATGTGAACTATGCGTCTGCTGCGTTGTGCGCATGCGCACAGGGCGATGCGGTTAAAGGGCGAACTAAAGCTTGTATTTGAACTCGTTCAAAAAGCCCGCGTATTGCTTTTTTTTTTTTCAACGGTCGTTGACACTCGGTAGACACTTTTCTTTCTTCCCAAGCTAATTACATCCGAGTGTGTTTCAATGCGCGGCCATTACGTCAGAATGTTTGTAAAAAAAAGAAAGAAAAATGAGAGAAAAATAGGCGCATGCATTACTTTCACCTCCCATTGCTTTACGACAAGGCAGTGCCGGTACACATTTCGAAACCATAATTCTGTGCTTTTTTCCTTTCAGATACGAGGAGCCAGAAAAAAAAGGTGTCGTGAATCAAAGAAAAAGCCTTTAACGTCACAGCAGCCAGGCGCATGGGTGCACATATGAATTCTATCAAAAGGAGCAGGCGTGGACTCTACAATAAATAATTCCCATTATCAAGCAAGATTCTAATAATTATATTAAGTATATCGTGAACCACAAAGAATGCATATATATATATATATACACACACACACACACAAATACCTTACCAACCAGTCCCCACACGTTCGCCTAACCTAAAAAAAAAGAGGGAAACGTATCCAATACAGGTATACGTGCACTAGGGACACTTGAGCACAGATAGCCAACATAAAGTAAAGAGACGCAATCAGGCAGTCACGGCTACAACTCGTAATTAAACGGCATTCATGGTCCTTATCATAGTGCGTGTATACGTACGTACGGTACGTGCCTACCACACGTAAAATTCCCTAGAATAAAATATAAGCATATACTATACACATATCTAAAATACTACTAGGTATTTATGCATGCATGCATGCTCTATTGAAAGAGCGAAAGAACAAACGGGAATTCCAAATGTCCGTTCGTTCAATCGTACCTGATCCGTTGAGCGGTATCCGCTCTGAATTCGACTCGGTTCGTTCCTGGTACGTCTAATAGGTTATCGAGTGCATTCATTACCGGAGCATCGGAAATTTACTACATAGTAAGGAGAGAGACTGGATAAATTCATAGTCATATAGGACAGTGCGGTATACGTATTCATATTTTATACGTGGTATACGTACTTATCATCATCATCGGACTGTAGTTTACCTGAATTATTCAATCGCAAATGACTAGACTGGTTAACGTCACGGAGTAATTCGACGATAGGAAGAAGCGCGGTAATAAACCTGTTACGAAAATGGTGATAGGAATGCACCGGTTTGATTACGTTGTATCGGTATATGTACTACGTACATGTAATTGCCATCGTACAGGGCTGTAACTTATTTTGAAAGGAGACGGCAGACCATTCGCTACCACCCTATAGATACCTGTGAAAGGAGATTAATAGATTACCATGCGAATACGTGAGAGGTTATGTGTCAGCCAGAGGATTTGGAGAGTTTACAAAGTGAAAGATGCTTTCGTGATGACGTCGGTTTGTCACGGTCTGATGAACCGTAGTTGAATGACGTCGTTGTAATGAGTCACCGTGTATAATAGTTTTCTGTTACTCTTTTATCCTCGTCTACGAGTCTGACACTCTTTATCTTTTTTCCAAGACTATACCAGGCTGGACTAATGGTTTATTTAAGACTATACATATATATATATATAAAAGTAAAGCTTACCTTTTTCAAACGGGATAGTAGCAATTCGCCTTTCGGTTTATTTATGCGATCCTTTCTATATTCACAGCAGATGGAAATTCTTTCTCGGTAGCGAAACCTGACAGCGTATAATTAGACGACTCGTTGCCATCGTGTGAGACATTGTAAAAAATGGTTAAATAATATTTTCCACAAACCTGCAAACGGCTGATCTATGGAGTCGTAGGCTACGTTGTATGATGCTATCATTATTACGGGCAGCGATTGATTGATCATCGATGCTTCCTATTTTGCTCGTATATGTAGTCCGTGTACCTTACGGACTCTAATTAATGATCTATGGCCGCTGGATCCTCGGACTGTTTCTAATTCAATAATTAGGGACCGATTGTTTTCATACGTGTACTGATATACGTGTCTTCATGAAATATTACGTCCTACATTATTTTTGTCCAGTGACGTGACACCGTGGCTCTCGCGACTTTGTCCACTCAATCATCGATATTTCAAAGCGCACGAAAATTCTTTCGAAGAAAAATAAACATATGGCGGCCTGATCGTGATCTAGGCTTGGTAGAAAGCGGAAATCACTCGAGATCATTTATACCGCACTTGTACAGATAGTACTGTGATAAACGAATGATTTCGTAAGAATCGATAGTATTTACGTCAGGTATCCACGGTCAACAGCTATGCCGCCTTGGTATACTAATCATCGAAAAGACACCTGCCCGATGACGCTCAGGATCGAATAGACGACAGTACAGCCAGAGCGGATTGTCGCATTTCGATTGGCCGATAATAACGAGCGCTAAATATAATTACTGATTAATTAGGAATATGTAGCGTAGGAGTCGACAGAATTGATACATTAACATAATACATGTTTGTACCTATAATAAATCTGGTCACTCGTAACGGTCTTGAGTAACGTTGATATATTAGTATTCGAAGATCATTACATGGTAAAATAGTGTTTTTCAAATAAAAGTACACAGCTGTGTTCGACATTTTGTATTTAGGAAGGATAACTTTTGTTACAAAAATTCCTGCATAAATGTCAGACGTACATATGAAAAAAAAAAGAAACACGCTATGTTATGAATAAACAGACAGTAGTCGTGTCGACGTGGCTTTTTTTCTGCATTACACAAAAGCCTATTAGACGTATAAACGAGATGAGTGAAATTGTGCGTCTGAAATATTACATGTAAAACCAATTGACAGGTGTCAATATGCACGTTAGGCGGTACCAATTAGCAGTTGGTCGCGAGCGCGATTGCATTAATATATGCCTTAGGCATTTCGGAGAAATTTTTTCTTAATATATTTATCAGCTAACTGTTTGTTTGGGGCGACAGATTGGAAATTAGGAATGCGTTAGATTGCTACAGATGGATATTAAGAACGTGGCAAGACGGTATATTATAATGTGTTAAATAAATACTATCACCAGTAGCGTGGCACGTGCGAAAACGTACGATCTTTGGATGATGTGAAAATTCGCACTTCAATTTATTAGCGATATTGATCGTGGCTCCTTTTCACAAGGAACTGTACAAGGCGTCGATCCGATTCTGATAAATTTTTGTGAAATCAGCAGAAGCGCCCTCTGTGTTTGATGTTTTCTGCCGTAGTGGACTGCGCTTAAATCGTTTGAGCTGCTCATACACACTAACCAAGTACAACAATTATTTACGTACGCGGAACCGAAGGAGTTTTCTGCGAAATCGAGAATCGGCAAAAATTCGTAAAAATCCTTAATGCAGATGCTGACGACAGGTTTTACGCAGTTGGGCCGGTTTTTATTGTCGAATGCGAAAAAGAAAACAAGAATCGTCAGTGGCACGTTCGAAAATATTCATACGTATGTCAATAATTAAAGAATCGGTCGATGAGGGAAAGACCGGAATTGTAGGGGGGTAATTAACGATCGATACTAGACGAGTATTTTGATCGGTGATTCGCTCAAAAATGAGAATCCATGACATTCGCAGAAATTGACTTTCCAGTCTGTTCTAAGGAGTTCATTTCACCAGGTATCTCACCCTGGACACGTCCTTCAAGAATTAATTTAGAAATGATCGACAGACATTGAGTATGCGCCTTGATTGTGATTTTAAAAAATAAAAGCTGTTACTTGAAATTTACCTATAATTACGCCGATAAAAAAAGGTAATGATCGAGTCATAAAATATTTTATTGAATATTCCGTGAAATATAATTTCAACGCGAAATCCTGTACGTTTCGAACGGAACTTGTAATATCGAATTCGTAGAAAAGGAAAGATTCTAATCAATTTTATCTAGAATATTCAATAAAAAATTAAACGGTATGATATCCGTCCTGATTTTTCACTACAATGCCAATCAGCAATCTGACAGTCTGATTACGTCGTACGAGCCAACCGGACTAGCAGTCGAGTGGCCATCGCATCCGGCTTCGTTAGACGATCATAATCCGTCGCGGTCACAATAATGCTAGCGAAACACATAAATGCGATTCGGGAAAGGTGAGTTAATAAGTGGGAGTTATAATTGGTGAGCGATCGTCCAAGTCCTTACCGATCAATGAGAGCGTCGTAGTTCTTATGGGAAAGCCCGGCCCGAGGCCCGATACAATCGACCGCTCCCCACTCGTTCGTTCAATCCAATTCCTCGACCTCGCACCTGCTCCGGAAACTGGCACAGTACCGACTCGATCCTGACGCAATTCCGTTAACGAATCCGTTTCGATCGAACGGCCATTCCAAAATTTTATTCATAGAAAAGTGTATCTGGACCTAGCGTAACCGTCGCCGGATTAAATAATACCAATTTCTACGATCGTCAATTCCAATCACTACACAGAGAGACAAGTACAAGAAGAAAAGAAACATACCTGTTATCAAGAATCACAATAAAGACTTCTTATCTCTTCAGTAGTCTTGTACCATTAATTTCATAACGACATGGAATTTTCCCATGAATCCCTAGACTTTTCTATCGTGTCTCCTGGAATTCTCCTAACCTGTGTTACCTCTTTATATACATAACGTAGCCCATGTATATCAGAACATCAGGCATTGCACGACCTTAGCTACCTATAGAGTTTAACATTCGTTAAGTTGTCGGGAGGATATAAAAAATATGATGGCGACCTCAATTAGATGAGTAACCAGCTGGAGGTTCCCGCAAGTAGGACTGACTCACACGTCGCACGACACCTCTAGGGTAACACGAAGTCCGGAATTCACTTTCTGCGAACGCGATCATTAATTCCAACGAAAATTCTAGTCGATCGTTTAGGCCTTAGCTCCGTATATTTCCATGATTTCATTGCTCACTGTAATTCAGTTTAGCGTTACGTACGGTATACCTAGATAGGCGGCGTTGGTAACTTTCTGGATAAAACAACGACGCGCCCTGCCGGCTGGAAGCTTAAAGGCATTTTAATTGGAGGATTCTCCGGGAGATGGATCGATCCTTCACCTGGTTTATTGTTGTGATCTGGCAGTTATTGGGACTCGATTCAATTTTATAGAAACACAACGTAACGTAACAACCCTTGTGATAGGATGATCGAGTGGCTCCTTTAGTTATAGGTCATTTACACATCTACGAGCTTATGGTTTATGGTAAAATAAAATTCATGGCCTTACCAGTGTCTGGTATTATGTCATAAATCAATGTGTGTGTAACTAGTTATGGACATTTTCTATTTCAAGATGGCGATCTATCTTACGTAAGAGTAACAATACCGTTACTGCATTCCCTGTGGCGCAGCCTGCGTGCGAAAATTAAAAGTAAAATATATCCTGCGTATGAAAATAGGACAAATCTATTAGTTATTCTCAGATATTATTAAAGTCATTAACCTTTGGCTTGCACGCAGGTTTATTGACGTATTAATAATTACGTAATTACTCTGTATCGAATGTGAGGTAGATATACATATATATTTTGTTCATCATAACAGAAATTCCAATGGACGCCTAAAGACACGGAAATGAATTCACTTAACGATCCGCTATGGATTTAATGATGATTATTGAGATATTTGATTCTTTCAGATCGGTTTTACTACACCTGGTGCAATTCGGTATTCCCGAAAGTGACGCAATGGATAAATAAAGAATAGTACCATAATATAGAATTCTCATGTAACGGCGAACTAACCTGGTTTCATAAAAACAAATTATATACACGCAACCGTTACGGCTGTACTCTTTGTGACGATGACACTGTGTGCATCAAGCAAGCGAAATTTTACTAAACATTTTTAACGGTTGAGAAACATTTTTTTCACACAAGATCATCCACCCATTACACCGCTTTATGCTGCGTTTGCGTTAAGTCTTTTCAGAGCGGAAGTTCGTGTTTAGGTTTCCGTATCTGCGGAATTTCTCTATCAGATTTTATCGTCCCATGCAGGATCGTTCGCGTGACGTTATAAACGCTCACAATCCCTAGGAAAAATCGGTATGTACTATATTCCCGTGCAGGACAAATAATTTGACTTTTATCCTCAAGAGAGGAAGTAAATGTTTACGGGTCTGTTCGGTGGAATTTCTCAGTTGATTTTTATTGTTGCTCACCTAGACAAGCTATCGTTCACTCTCGTATGTTAATTCACAGATAACCATTACCAATACAGAGTTTCGAAATTCCAAGTAAAAAAAAAAAAAGTACGTGATCTATTTTCACACGAGAGGCATGAAAATGTATCGTAGAATCTCGATGTTTATGTCGATCGTGGGCGGGAATTTAACCTGCAAATTTTTATCGTGTTCACAAAGACTTTTACCGTGGCCGCCAATTGAATTGCGCGTTGAGAACTAACCTATCTCTAAAGAGAAAGAAATTTTTGCACGAGGGTAGTCTACGTGACAAACACATAATTTACGAATGATCCATAAATAAGAATGGAATTTGTTTGTTTACCGTTTTACGCAATGGCGTCAGTATATCGGGTGGAATATCGAGCGGGCGAATTTTATCGTGCGTTTAAATAACCTTAAGCCTTGATTCATAAACCTTAAGCCTAACTCACAACCGTAATAGTCATACATTACGAGGTAGTGTAGTAACTCGTAGTAACGAATGGCGAGTCGGCCATGATTTTTCTGTCAGTAGTAAGTACAAGATTCGTAGCCAACCAATAAAAATAACGAGTTTTCGCTCTCAATTGGGTTTACGAGCGGCGCCGCGACGCCTTTCTTGACTTTTTATTCACTCCTCCACCTCGCGTTTCGACTCTCTAGCATCTTTCTTTTTACTACCGGTTCCGCAATATATCATTATTCATTCGATCAACGTCTTACCCATATGAATACTAGACTTGCCCGAGAGTGCGGTCGAGTGCCTCCATTATTCGTAAATGTTCAACGATCCATACGTTAAAAAAAAATCTTCGAATAATTCATTATCTCAGCCCCTGGTTCGATGATTGAACTATTTTTCTTTTTTTTTTAGATCATCGATCGTCATTCACCCATCGATACGGATTCATGACTCATTCATAACCATTTATACTGACAAAGTGTATCACGATATCATCATAATCGGTTCCATGTGTTTGATATCAAACAGAACGAAATAAAATTAATATCCTTTTGAACTATAAAAATGTTGTGTTAGGTAACATCGATTTTTTTATATTACTTACTATATCTGTTTGTTATATATATTTAGCGATAATTTAATAAACATTCATCTTCAATTCATGCTACTGTCAAATACTATGAGTCATAAAAATTAGACATTGTGACGTCATAAAATTATTAAGACGCACCATGCGAATCTATATTCTTGAAAATGAAGCATCAGCTCGATTAAAAAAAAATTTATATAAATTTTTGACAAAATTTAAATAAACCATAAACACAATAAAGTGGCGTTGACAGTGGATGCACGCGTATTGATGCGTTATCTATTCTCACGCTGATACCTACAGCCGGTAATATGGCTATGTGTTCCAGTTATGCAACACACTAATTCCGCGTCGGGTTTTCCACGCGCGTCATATCCATGGGAAGTGTGAATTTCGTCGCCAATTGTAAACGGCATTTAACAAATCGATATGGTGCATTTCCAGAAACGGTTGCTCATCAATATCAAACGCTCTCATTCCTATCCGCACAGTGTCCATTTGGATCGGTGGATCGATCTGTTCCGCAGACAGAGCCATCGCCGGGTAACGGATTTAAAAGAGACAAAGACCAAAAATTTATAAAAAGAGAGCCGAATTGATGAGAAAAAAAATGCGGAGTCCCTGACGATACGCACGTGGTTGAATATGTCGCCAGCTGCGTTTCCCAATTGATTATCTTCGCTCAACGTTCCATATCGTGCTCATCTTCTACAATTCCAATTTGCATAACCTCCTAGTCGCCACAAAGCTGGTTAAAAAAAAAATGACAGTTCACTCATAAATAACAAATACAAATGTTGTGCACAGTTGCACCGTACTCCGAAGTTTAGGATCAATTAGTACAACCAACTAATGCGTTTACCCTAAGTAACGCATTTACGTAGCCAAATCTTTAGCTGTACTGTCTATACCGAATTGTAAATATTGACAGCTAGTAATCGATAATATTAATATTCTCACACAACAGTGACAGATTACACATCTATGGATAAAATAAATTAATAATTTCAATGACTTCTTCTCAATCACTATCCTTCTACATATATCTGTGTAGATATCTATCTATGTCTTATCGCAGCTTCTAATACGTACGATACTAACCCACTAGGTAATATATGTACCTGTACAAGATAGAATCTGATGCGACAAGATGAAAAAAAATGAGTCACGAGAACAGAGACATTCCATGGACCACAATAATGTCGTAATAGACCAACGAACTATAATATCGTAGGGAGTTTTCAACGGGCTTCATCGAGCGACGTGTCGCCAGTTCCCTTCGGCTGTCTACATCCTTCGTTATACGTGTCATCTCGGTTCCCACCTACGTGCCGTCGCTCCTCGTTAGTCAAATTGAATTGACGTTAGCGTCTCCTAGAAGTGTAACGACGCTCCTGATGAACCAACTTGTTCCTGAAAAAAAGAGGTATGTCCTTCATCACCTTCCGAGTGATCTGACGGCAAAATTGGATACTTTTTTGAATGCATGCAAGGTAAAGAGCAGCAAACGTTCTACAGTGAATCACTTGTTCCAGCTTCTTCTATTTTCTTCAGTGACTTCCGGAAACCCAAAGGAGTCCCCGTCAATTGGCGATTCATCGTTCGTACCTGTAAGCGAGGTCGAGAACGACGGTGGCGCCATGCTGCTGTAAATTACGGACAATGCGACATTCGCTAAATGCATCGCTTTGCTTTCGAAAATAATACAAGTATTTGCATGACGTATGTATTAATCTTATCTACAGTCGTTCTTGGCAATTATTACAAATTGGCATTTACCTGCGGTACTGGTAACGTAGTGAGTGTCTACACGTTTATATTAATACCAGCACTCCTGTGGAATCTCAATTAGAATTCTTACTGTGATAAATCCTGCTCTACCAAGGAGAATTCGTACGCCGAGTGCATACATACTTTTACTGTTTTTGAGGTTGGATTTAATTCTAGTTAATCGATGGATATTAAGTATAGAATGAAATCCGAAATGCAGCTGTATTACGTTCCCTGTAAAAAAAAATCAAAATTTGAAACAGGGTGCTGTTTGATTTTTTTTTTTAAGAATCTCATTATTTTAACAAGACCTACACCCTTTGGTCTGGGACGTCCCACGGCAAGTGGAGATGGAAAAAAAAGTGACGTCGCCACACTGTGGAGTTTGAGAAATTCCCAGAGTCGCCACGTATCGACGATCGACGCCCACTTGGATGTTTCTCTGCTATCACCGACGAAAATACACGCTAACGGGTGTCGTATTTCCAATTGACTTTAATGCCCTTCGATTCCATTCTCTTTCTCTTCTTGTTCTTCTTTACCGATCAGCTATCTCCTATCGCTTCTTTGTCGATCGAAAAAAATACTTCTCACTACCTAGTACCTATAAAATAAAAATATATAAAATACCTTCATAAAGCGCTTCTACGAATCATCCTCTTCTATGAGAATATAGCGGACGCGAGAATGCAAGAATGAAGACGAACGTAAAGAAACTAAGAAAGACCTCTCAAGACGAACGGTTATTACAGGACATTGAAAAACGACGGTTAGCTTCTTATCACACTCAAAATTAAAAACAGGTTTGAAAATAAAGGCGGTACGAGCCTGCAAAGCCAAATTACTAGGATTCTCCCAAGGAATTCGACATTGCTGGAAGCACATGCATTTAAACGATGCTGAAATCAATTTCAGTGAAAGGTGCCGACCTTTTAAACGTCTCCAAGAAATTCTCTATATCGAAGAAGAACGAACGATCCTGCTAAAGCACGTAGTCCTTCGTATTCCTGGAGTACATTGTGCAGCATGCCTATAAAGCACTCAGCAAGTCAGCGACGTCCGACCAGAAATTCACATGGCGAATTAGAAATAGTATCGTGACAGGAATATACACTTGACGAAAATTCAAATCTATGCTGGTGCCTCAGGTGTGACGCTCTTATAGGAATACTCACGTGGCACCTGTATGTACCGTGTAACACTGATACATATTATATACCCAGTTACTTCCCTGAAATACGTCCTTCACTCTGGCGAAGTCACCATGAGATTCATGATCTTTTATGGGAACTCAATGGAGACTGTCCTATGGTTTGACCATTGACTAATCGACGTCCAAGAAGTGTTCGGCTCCTTTACAATTTCAGATACACGTCTGCCTCCTGTATTATAGACACACGTGTTTCTCTTATAGGGATATACATCACGATACTCATTTGGTTATCGTAAATTATCAGTGAGATTGATGTTGCTTCCGTGGGGGTGTGTAAGTTGATACTTGGAAAAGGAAGGCAATCTAGGGGGTTGGTGTGAATGAAATCGACATAACGCCACAGCCCACGCTAGGTTCACCACCACGAAGGCACCCTTCTTGGAAATCTTGGTGGTTGGCTGAATCACATTTAGGCCGATAGGAGTGGGTGCGTCATGATAACATTTTCCACTCAATTAGAGTCTCCCGCTAGAAGGGCCGAGTCGAGTAGAATCGAAATCCAAGTGAAATTTCTCCAATTTCCAGATACATAGTCGACGAAGTCGAAGAAAACACTGGAATTTTCATTATGTACAGTTGACTTATCTGTAACAGAGAGTCCATATCATTTAGATTCTATAATATTGGGAGTCTATGATAGACTAATAATACAATTAGGTTTTCATCTGTCCCTTTATGTCATATATATATAGATAGTATATCCGGCTGTACATAACTCCATGCATTTATATCCACCCTATGATTAACCTAATTCCAGATCCTTTTTGTGTGGCTCTATATCCCTGTGACCGAGTTCCTGAAGAGAGGGTGGCAATCGATTCTCGGCTTTAAGACCCAGCGGTTTGTTAGAGCCTTGCCAGTATGTAAACGTAACAACAATTCATTCAGTCGCTGCTAACGCCCTAGGTAAAGAGTATCACCCAACTGATATTTAAATTCTCTACAATATATCTCAGCGCACTTTCGTGTATTCTACACGTTATACTTTGTTGATAATGAATGAACAAGTTCACACCCAAGCTATTTACCAGTGAAAAAGTTTACTTGGAAAGCAGAAAAACGTCCATTGAATGTCATGAGATACGGCAGTGGCGTCAGGGTGGAAAAATATAAAGGGAAATGTCAGGAGTTGGCCAACCTGATTTAACCGGATTCGAACCACGTGCGCATCGATCCCTCAGCTGCTTTTATGAATGAGCTGTTTCCAGTCAATTGTCCTGCTGGCAACCTCATCCCTTCCTCTTCCTCTCTGTATACTCGTATTTCTCAACGTTGTATCATCCTACGAAACCGTCTTCGTTTCCATTAAAATTATCCTTCGAGTTCGACTACTCAACTCGTTCCACCGGGTCTGGCGCTCCCGTTCATCAGGTCAATCTTCTAATGCGTTACACGTTCCTGGAACGTTGTCGCAGTCGCTGGGCGTCTCCCATTTCGTACGCATTCTTACGCAGCATATAGACCAAGTGTGTATCAGTATTACGCATGGGCGTGGGCGTCTCACGTGAACCTACAACAGGTACACAAGCGCAGTTCATTCATCAGGATTCCTTTGCGGACACCGATAGCCCGCAGCGACGTCGTCATCGAGGACAATCGTACTACGGAAAAAGGAACTGAGAATATTTTTTATTATACTACCTTTACCCAGTCACCTTCCTTCCTTCCTACGCATCCTCCTCGTCGCGCACCTTCCACGCGGTTTCAAATTCCGCCGCTCGTGCTAATGACTCCTTGCGTATATTCTCTTCCGCGAAATGGCACGTTCCGATTCCCATAACCGGAAATTCCTGGAGCAGTTAACGCGGGCTGCTTTCTTTCACTAGCCACCTTGCAAAGTAATAGCCTGTGGGCGTGATAATCGTTCCTGGGGGATGCGAAAGTTCCAGTTAATTCAGTCGCCAGCAATGAGACACACGATATACATAAATATACGAACACGCTTTGTCAAGACGCCTTATTCGTCGTGCTTTAAGGTTATTCAGTCCTGATGGGAAATGCGATTTTATGTTATTCCAAGTAATTATAAAAGAACATAGTCATTCTATTAACAGTACCTGCATCTGCGTTACGTTAGGCTGACTTCTTTTCTATTGACTTATGCAATAGTGAGGTTATGTATTATGTCCTGAGCACGTATCGGCCTCGCGCATCGTCATTCATCATCACGGTTGTCTTGACTCACGCACGGAACACTCCTCGGTATGTGTTTATACTAATGGAATAAAGAACCTTCGAATCGATAGAACCCTTGGCAAACGTCGTAGAACAACCAGCCCACGCCATAATCTCTAAATCGGGTCAAACGGCGCCATGCAACTTAACCGCCTTCCCATGAGTCCTACCGCATCATCGCCTCAAATAACTATTCGCAGAAATACACAGGTATAATTCCAATTACTAAATTAAATAATCAGTTAAAGATCGTTACAATAAAATTATTGACTACATGAGTATTTGACTCAGGCATACCTATGGAAGACGAATAAGTTTATGAGAGGCAGCCAATCACTAAGGGCCAATGCGTCTAGATGACAGTTACGAAATAAACAAACACGATAATCCTTATGCGATTTGCCGCAATGGCGTAAGCTCTTCGACAGCGTTTTACCTTTGTAATTTGCAATCTATTTTTCACTATGAATAGTTATCCACGTGTAATCCACGCATAGGCATAATCTTCCTGTCATCCTCCTTCGTCTGGTTTCTCTCGGTTTTATTCTCTTAACCCAGCACTTTATATTGGAATATAGATATACATACACTGTCCTTACGCGCACTGTACATAATATACATTCTTGGCGTATATAGGTATAGGAACAACTGCATGCAATTTCCACGTGCTGTCTGCTTTTTCTTGTTGCACTGTACATCTGCGGCTACAATGTTGCACGATTTAAACAGCCATGCTACTAATGAACATCCCGCGCGCTGCTTCAAACACGTAGAAACACTGTACTACCTTGACTGCATTTTTGTACAGCTACAGTGTGTTACGAAGATGCTGTTTAAGTAGGGATTTTGTTTCGACTGTTTGCTGTGGCGAACCTGACTGGAACGACAATATAGTCATTAAGTACCCGAAGACGACTCGACAAAAGTCAAATACCGTGCTCATGGATATGACTACTTTAACCCTTAACCACACAGGTCTGACCTTAGAAACATACTTTAGAAGACCAAGGTCTGTGAGACCTCAGTCTGCGGAACTGGATCGTGAGTCCATTACAACGAATAGAATAGCTCAGATGTAGTTTTTAATCGCTTTCCTCTTAGTTTAAATAAATTGAATGACCAAGTATCTAATAATTATCTAGTAGACAAATTCGGCAGGAGGGCTAAACATAAAATTGGTGAGGTCTTTGAGACCGCACTTGTGTGCAGTTAAGGATTAACATGTATTCTGGTGAGAGTTTATTGGAAACGCTGTAGACGTGTTAGAAAAATGAAATAGGATACGTCGTCGTTAATACCTCGATCTTCCAACATGATAAATGTCACTAGTCACTTGCCTAGGGCGGGAACTGGTAACAGTGCGCTTGAACTTTGAACCTGGAAAATACATAAGAAATGAATATGTGCTGATGCATGGGAAAAGTATCATTCACGGAAAGGGATAGTGAACGAATGTTTGTTGAATTTTGTAAAAACAGAAAATCGTCAATTTTATTTAATACAGCTGGACAGGAAATGCTACAAGGAAGCTTCGCACTCATTCAGAAGAAGCCGCGGTATGCGGAATGTATAAAATAATGGAAGACCCAGTGTCCTCAAAGGCCAGTCTAGAAAGCTCGCGTGGAGGGAATCCCCTACTTTGTATTCGCAGCTTCTGGTTGGCTGACCGACCGGTCGCAAATGCGAGCCACGACCTCTATTAATAGTTGTGAATGGCGTATTTTTGGCGAGCCGATGTGCCGTTCGGGAATGCTGCCACGTTATTTTTAGCATTATTATTCCTAGTAAAATCTGTAATGCGCTAAGGAACGCGTGCCGATCGTCGACTCAGTGTAAAGGAGCGTTCAAATAAACTTAACGGCACAGCACGCATTACTCACCTTGTTTTCGTATTTGAAATCGATTCGATCGGATCTGGCACGATTCGCATCAGGAAAGATCAAGTTCAGCGCATCATTATTATACCAACGCTTCTCACCAAATTGAGCGTGTTCGTCTGTTATTTTCGCGTTAGGTGAAATTTCTATAAAAAAAAAAAGAAGAAAAAAATTACATAAAATTGAAAACGTCTGTTGCCCAATCATACATTTTTTTTTTCATTCATCAAATTTTTTCGTCCCAATTTTTCAATGTCGTAATTGAATTTCGAATCGTTATGGCGATTGACGCACGTCGATGGGACGTTCCATATTCACCAAACGGGTATTCAATTTTCTCGTAAATAACCTCACTTTTACGCATACGGTGGCATTTTCTGCCATGAACAAATCTGATAAGCTATAATGAAGTACTTTATGCTTTTCTCTTTGGGTCGCTTGACGCGAGTTGCGCGTCATTGATGGGTGCGTGAGATGTTTGACTCCTTTAGTGACTTTCCGGCTGGAATACAAAGTTTCTTAGGATTCCAGTGATTTCCACGTCCTCCTTGAGGTATTTAATTATACCAATGTCCTCCGCAGGGAATCACAGATTTCGGAATAGACTTATTCCATACTAACATTCTCTCGGTGTGTTCAATGACAATACTTAATTATTGTCCTACGGAATTAAAACCGTTCTGAATCCGCGTGCTTCCCGACTATGATGATTCACACGGGGACGTTCATTGGGATTCCTGGAAAAATAAACGTGATGTAATCAGTCGCTTTTACTAGACTACAAGGATATTGCTTTTGTATTACGGTACTTTGCATTATTCTTGATCTTGTTGTTACTTTTAAAAAAGTGAGTAATACAGCTAATGGAAAGTACGCGAAAAATATATTATATACGCGTATATAAAATATATCATAAATAAAGAAAGAATCAATAAAGTACAAAAGTAGTGCATCCTGACAAAAGCATCTTGAGTGCAACGCAGCGAGTTAAGTCAAATCAATGCTTATGTAAAATGACTGTTTCCCAAGAAAGAAATGTAGCTTCGTTGCCTCGTTACTTCATAGCGAGTCTAGGACTGAGATGATGAATCGATAATGTGCTCAATATTTCAATGCTCTCTGGCATAAGGATAATATAAAAACGTACCGTGGCACAGAAACACAATGGACTCGTGTAGTGTGTCTACAATGCTTTATAATAAAAAGTGCGAGACTTCCTCAGACGCCAGGAACGATGCTGTGTGGCAAGCGCATTGAGAATAAGCCTTGAAATGGGGCGTTCTGTCTACCGACATACGGATTATACTCAAAGACACGTGAATTCTTTAATTTCTTATTTCATTTATAAGGAACACAGTTGATAATAAAGAAACATTTCCTAGCCATTTTTAAACACCTCTATAGCACTGTGGCATAAAATGTCGCCATTGTACTTCTCACTGTTGACTCAAATAACGAACTGATTCTCAAATCCATTGCAATAAACTTATTCAGACAACACGCATATGCAATCAGGCATCTTTCAAATGTCTGAAAGACAATTTCTGTCTCACTCGACGTCCTATAAACATTGTGTTGTCTGGCTGAGTCGGTTCATAGTTTTCATTCATGTCGACAATTTTTGTATAATCTTGTATTGAAATTTCTACATTTTGTATTCCTGTTATTCTTATTAAACGAGTCATTTTTCAGCTTTGACTTTTATTTAGAAAACTAGTTCTTAATTGTATAAATTAAATTGATTTATGTATTGTATATGTTGATTGAACGATTATTTAATTAAAGGAAAGAACTGCAGAAGCGCAGTTCCTATTAGTAAACAATTTACCAAAGATATAAATATGTTTTAAATTTCATATTATTTGAGCTACTTTATGAAATTCAGTGGTAACGAAAAAAAAACCGATAGTCAGTGCCATCTGTTAGGAAAAATGTTCGATGACTTCATGTACTGCTTAATCGATAATTAAAAGAATGTACATGTTCATAAAATTTATGTTTGTTACATTATATTCATTAATTCACAGGTAAAATTGAGTCTTGATATTTAAGATAATTGGATAGAATTGGCTGGGTAAATAAATACAACAACAGCTACAAAATTATTAGTTTATTCATAGTCGTTGCACATTAAAAAATATATAGTTTAATTTCAAGTCATGCTAGGAATCATCTTCATGTATTCCAAAACGAAAGGATGACTTTTTACCGGATTTCATTTCCACAATGTTCACATTAAGATTTGCTTCCGTGAGGTCAGTATCCACTTTGAACTTTTCGCCGCTCTCAGCTTTCAGTGAAATCTGAAACAAAACCCATAGAAACATACTAAAGTTGTTTCAGGTATAGGATGTTTTTTTTGACAGCTCGAAAGTAATAAAGTCTCTAACGTGCCACACGTGGCTTGGCGTACAATTGTTAGAAAGTATGCACGGGCATGATTTGACAGTGAAATATATTGTGGTATTCTACTTTAATGTATATTACAGTGATTTTATGGAAAACCACCTGTGAATTGCTAAAGATTGCATAGTTTGCGATATGTTAAAAAAAAAACACGTTTTATTTGTGCACGGTGTGTTAGAGTAGCGTTGAATATTTAAACTTCAAAACATATAAGCAAACATCATTCAATTTACCAAACCAATTTTTCGTGTATCCTTCAAGTCATCACTGCCTCCCTCAAATATCTTGACATCCACTTTATTTTCATTGACTTTTGGTATTTCAACAATTGTCTGTATTTTTATTGGAACTATCGTACCGGCCGGAATCACAATAGGATCAGCCTCGCCAAATTGAACACATAAAGATCTGTCCAACGAATGCACTTCTACGCTCATGGAATTGAGTTCGCGATCATGCATCCCATGAGATATTAATAAGGCTGATTGCATTGCAGCACCAATCGCCATTGTTTCATCGGGACTCCATTTGTTAGATACCGTCTCAGCATTGGAGAAAAGTAGCGAAATCTTTTCTTGCAGTTTTGGAATCTTCATTGTACCACCACAAAGGACGACTTTACTAATATCGCTGTGCGAATATTTACTATTTTTTAGGATCTCGTCTATAGGGCCAATATATTCTGAGATACTTGGTCCTATTAGATTTTCGAAACGTGCACGAGTTATGTTATGACTGAAATCAACACCGTCGTTTAACGATTCTACAAAACAATGGGCTGTGGACATCGTAGAGAGGACGTGCTTGCACTTTTCTGCAGCGTTATTCAGTTTAGACATGGATCTTCGACTTTCTGTAGGATCCAATTTGTACTTGTTCCGAAATTCACCAGCAAGATATTCTTCCAATATCTTTGTTAATTTATTTCCTCCGAGTTGTGGATAGTATCGTGTGGAGAGTACTGTGTATGCGCCTCCAGCAACACGTATTAGAGTTACTTCGCTCGTTACACCACCTATTCGGTATACTAGAACAAGCCTGGAAGAAAGCAGAAGACTCTGTATAGTTTGTTCAAAACAGTTTTGTTTATACTAGGGATATCTAAAAGTGTGTACTAACTCTGATTTCTTTTTGTCCTGACCTATGCCATATGCCATGCATGTAGCTGCTGGCTCACTGATAACTTGTAACACTCGAAATCCAGCTGCTGTTGCTGATTGACTCCATGTCTTGAGACTTTCTGCAGAAAAACGTAATGGTGCACATAGCACTACATTGTGCTCATTATCGTCATGTGCAGCTGTCGTAGAGATATTATACATAGCTTCAAATATCATTGTTGATACTTCAACAGGTGATATTTTCTCAGTTTTCTCTCCCTTTTTAATCAGATATCGTAATTCATCTGATTCCTTCACTAATTTACTAGGACTGTTATTTATTGCTAATTCTAATTCAACATCATCAATATCCTTGTTCATTAATCTTTTATTATTAAGAACTGAAACTGGACCATTTCTAAAGAGTCCAGTTTTGGCAGCCAACCCAATAACCTGTAACAATGCAATTACTTAAAAGACACCACCTCAAGGCATTACAACGTTAATCTTTGCATGAAGTAAAATATAGGAAATATGAAACCAATTCTCTAGTGACTACATGGGTACTAAATAGAGTACAGAAAATTATTAACAGAAATGACCAACATAGATTGTTCAAAAACTTTATACAGCATATTTCAAAGACCTCGAACCTTTTCAGAGTCATTGAATGCAACGACAGCTGCCGTAACTCGATCTCCAGCATCGTTAGCGATAACGTCCACATTGTCGTCCTAAAAATAAACATATTTAATATAAAACCGGCTGAATGTAACACGAGGAGAAACAGAACTAGTGAGTATCGAATCAGTACAAGGATTGATTTAACCTGACAGTAGTTGTATGAAAATTTAAATATTCAAAAAAGGGAAGATTTTCTCTAATTGTTAGCGCAGAACATTCGTAAATCCTTTACTCACTTTATAAATTGCTAAACAGGCTGATGTATTTCCCAAGTACAGTCCAAACGAGGCTGCTGCAGCCATGGCTTTTCATACACCTTTGAATACCCAACCTGTTCTGTGACAATCCTACCAATATACGGAGATACCAATGTCTTCAGTTTCCCATTGGCAACACTGGAGAACGTTATCTAGCCGTATAGAAAATTCAAAAGAAAAGGAAGTGAATATTAAAAAAATTACACAATACTATATTTTAAATCATTATTTATTATGCATTATGGAAGTTAGTCTTTCAATAAATCCACTAGTCTACAGGTAAAATTCTTTTCGTCAGCTAATGGGAAATACAATCATAATCACCATTCACATCACTTTTTATTACAGTCGTTACGCGCTATTTAAATATTAGAAATGCCTACATATATAAAATACGTCGGACACAACACTGAGACAGTACTTGACACAGGTCATATCGTTGGAATAAAAGTACGATAACCGAGTAGCAGTATAAAATTCGTAATTATCCATTTTGAATGATCACCAGTTTCATTGGATCGCGGAGGATGAAATAAAAGAGAGAAAAGAAAAGAAAAACATAATTCATAATTCACTGATATCTCCTTCGTTAAAAATTATCTTATTGCTAAGGTGACGATATGCGCCTGAATATCTGTCCCTTTCACGATATGCGATGTAGGAAAAATTTAACATATTCCTCAACATTATAAAATAAATAACAGTTACATGAACGGAAACATCATTATCAAGAAAAATCGAAACAGAAACAAAACTGTGAATGATCACAAAATCAAAGAGATTTTAGCACCAAAATGAAATTAGGGTTTGCTATTCTCATGGACCGCAAAAGATTTTAATATAAAAGTAAATATTGAATGTTATTAAAAAATTGTTTTTCTTCAAAATGAGTCAATTATAATGTGCACTTGGATTACCCAGTGATTCCGTTTGAGCCGATGCATAATTCATAATAAATTACACGACATTGTAGTGATAGCCAGTTAGTGTTGAAATTTAGTCACTTCTTTACATACTATTCATAATAAATTACTTAAAATTACCATCATACAAAACACGCATGTATAAATATTCTCATGTGTATTACATAAGCTATGAATAAATATCCATTTAGTTGTGGCCAGCAGCAAAGAGTTTGCCATTTGTGTAATCGATTCCAAAAGAGAACCAAGTTTAAAAAATAGGATAATTCAGAAAGTATAAATGTTGTGCATGGTATTCTCATGTGGTCATAATGATAACAATAGACCATGATAAATGAAATATCAAAAAGGAAAATACTTTACAAATAATCTCAATATAAAATTAAAAAAAAAATCCTACATTGATGACCAATAGACGGCCTGAATCGAATGTCATGAACACAAAATATAGATGTATATATGCATATAGCGGGCGAAAATATAATTTTGACCACCTGAAATATATCCGAAACTATTAGCCATAGAAAAACTGTTCCAAAAAAAATGTGCATAACAGAGATAAAGTGCTAATGACTTTTTAACAGGTGAAAGTACTTTGGAGATTTCAAGATCATCCTAATTGTTGAAATGAATTGACAGATTTTATTTTTTGTGGTATGATGGCTGCTTCTTGTTAGAAAAAATTGTATTAGACTTTAATAGTTTTGGCAATATGTCATGTGATCAAACCCATAGACTCACCCTAGAGAGAAATTGAAAGACGCCTTAGTACGCTATATAGTCATCAGTTATATGTATTACTAGATTCCACTTATAGTCCACCTAATGCGACAATTAGTCTGCAAATGCAAAGACAACACTTCGCATTGAATATAAGACTGTTGATTTAATTACTATCTAAGCTTTAAGTCTATACACCGTCAATGGTGATACTTTTAAAAGAATGTACTCCAATAACAGCAATACACAGAATAATCTTAAATTAATCACCAGTATCTATTGCAATTTCTTAATAAGATTGAAACAATTAAAAGTCACTACAATTCACTTTAAACCGAATCTTCACAACAGGAAAGTGACACGCATGACGGTTTATCGACTCAAGTAAGTTGTCGTCGAATTTCTAAAGATTTTTGAAAATCGAGTGTACTCGATTTCAAAAAAATTAGACGGCAACGGGTCCCGTTATATAATAAAGAACATACGCATAAACGCTGTTCGTAATAATCGCTTAAATATGACAATAGCTAAAACAATGTAGATTCCATATGTGTAAGCACTAGATTATAATAACCGGTAGTATTTTTCTTTTCTTTCTCTTCTTTTCTACCTCACGTAATACAACGTAGAATCTGAACTCGCGTCCCTTCTCGGTCGAGCCGATCGTGAATTCTGCTGGCGATCTTACCGTATGTGCTATTTAATAAATAAATAAATATCCGTGCCTTGTACACGCATGCGTATATGACTAAGCGCATAAAACGCGTGTACACGTGTGTCGTTATTATCGCTGTGCGTTACATATGTAATAATTAAAGACATCTGACAGTATTAGATACTCCATTTCCGGGCTAGCTTTGCGCACTTATCATTGCACTTTCGCTGTGCTTTCGCAGTCATGAAATTCGGCAGATCGTAGCGAGATTCTTCTAAACCTTGATGTTCCTAACTGACGATGGGTTCTTGTCGATTGTTCATCAGTAATTTGATAATCGAAAAAGAAACAGGTAACGTGCTGCTCGTTTAATTCAGTCAGCTATTCGAACACATTTACTTGTTGTATTTATCGTTTTATCAAATATAAAAGATACCCTTCAAGTTTTTCTATTTGAAATAACTCGGTGCCTTCTAATAAGCCACAAAATGTCGTTTCTAAAGACGTACAAATTTTCCGTTTACATTTCTAGAATCATTCTTTACGGATGGCAGTATGAACTTCAGGTAGAATTCGACGTGCTTCCAAAGTATTTTAATTATAAAAGACTATATGTTATCGATGGCAGTATAAATTTCAGGTATGGTTCCGCCTCAACGCCGAACCTGTGTTCGCGGTCTTCATTCAATTTCATTGATTTTTTTTTTATCGAATAAGTAACACTCGAGTTACTCTGTACATACAACAACGATGCGCATGAAATCAATGGATTTGCAGCGATATCACGCAGAGCGGAAAATATACCACTCGTGTATTATAATTCATAATTTCGTTAAATTAGAGCTACGATAAAATTGGCCAGCCCCGTTTCGCAATCGTATTTCCCAAAATTTGTTGAAATCTTTGATATTATTATCCGCCGTGTTTGGGAGTTACTATATATATATATATA
>JARQSV010000443.1:2638187-2653786 GCA_030142285.1 Calameuta idolon | reverse complement strand
GAATTTGCAAAGTTTATATAAGATGAATATATTCACAATGCACTTATTGCAGAACACTGAAAATGTGCGTATAAATTTTTATATGGAACTTGTTGCTAAGTCATGCGAACTAACTATTAAGTGTACGTACACGTAGTTATGAGTATCATACATTAATGAAGATTAAAGAAAAATAATAAAATTGCAATGCAAAGCAGAACGAACGACAAACAATAACACTAACTCATAAAAGTGCAATGAAAAGTATGAAAGCTCTTCTTACCGAACATGTATCGGGTTTACGGAAGCCACTGAATTCCCATCGTCGAATACCGGATTGTCCATTGAATAAGAAGCAGGTGGGGGCGATTTCGATTTTTTTATGTTCGTCAAGCGACGCATCAACGAGACAGCTTTATCCTTTTTCTCTTTTGGCTGTAATCATCGACGTCAAACCGGATATTATCGAAAAATTATTCATCTGTATTGCGATGCAAATTTATACAGTTATGCAATCTAATACCTTCTCGGCACTTTTTGCACTAGTTGCAGCTGTTGCTACAGACGTATTTGGCGGCGGGGTGACGCCACTAGCAATTCGCAGAGTATTGTTTGGACTTCGATTCAAGTCTGATGTAATGACTGGAGGTGGCATCATTGTTTGCTTACCAGGAGAAGCTGTAATATTGTATATTTGGCGTCGAATCAATGATAGATAATGTAGCTCAACCTTTTCTAACAAATACGCACCAACATTAGAAGACATAACGGCACTGTGACTTCTTCCAAGAGGATTGGCAGCTGCTGCAGCTTGTTCACAATGCTGCGTCTGGTTTTGAACCTGACTCTGTGCCTGACCGTGCCAAGAAGATGATATAGCAGGAACGGGACTAGCAGCACGCGGTGGCAATTCCGGTGGCGGTAACGAACGCAGATTATACGGCTGCGGAGCAGGACCTTTGTTTCTTGTGTAAGTCATTGTTAAGCGCGGTTCCGTATTCATTGATACTGATGTTAAAGGATTACCCTGGTGGGAAATCGCATTGGGCGATGTACGACAGATACCGCGCTGACATCTAAGACACAGAAGACATGTTCGCATTAGTATTCCGTACAGTCGATGTACGTCTCTGCACGTACTTAAGAAATTTGCATACTTACTTTGCCGGTGCTACATAATTTCCTGGGAATACACCGCATTTTTGCGTGCGATTCGATGTACCCTTGAACCAGCCATCCTGACAACGCTCGGTCACCATGTAAATTCCACCCTTGCGTAATTCCAATTCGTCTGTTTTCTGAGGCTTGTAGGGATACAGTGCTATATAAGTTGCAGGCAAGTGGTTACTGGTAGAATTAGTAGGAGTACTTTGTGATGGTTGGGCAAGAACCAGATCGCTGCTGCCACTACGTCTGTGTCGAAGTGCATGTTCCGAACTCCCGCTTGTCTATTAAATGTACAAGATTATTTTAGTTCGATTATATTAGTTCATCTACGCAACGTAGATGACAGTTCCTTACTTGGGCTGAGGAGAATGACTCATTGCTAGCTGCGTTACCACTGCTCAATACCGCATCCATTGCCGGACTTAAAATCTCAGCACTATGTCGATGATGAGGATGTGGATGATGTCCAGTGTTAACGGCAGTAAAACTGTGTCGCTTAACATTGTGCCTATTGCCAACTGCTGGTGGAGAAGTTGCTGGACTACTTGGACTACTTGGGGCGGTACTTGAACTACTAGAAGTGCTTGAACTATTTGGAGTATTTGGTGAAGTTGTTGCAGAACTACCACCAGATGAGACAGTCGAACTTGAGTCGGACACCGGAAGTGCTGCGGCCTGAGGAAGTTCAGTCTTCTTTACTTTGATAAGACATCGTTCTTGTATTAGTGAACACTTACTGGTGGAATTTGTGGTCGTGGCTGACTCGCTGCTTGTATATTTCGAGAATGGTCTGTTGGGATCAGTGGAGTAGTTTCTTCATTGGTTGGGGTTGGTGGAGCAACGCGTGATGGACCTGGTTGTGCACTATTTAGGTTTTGGAATTAATTAAGTCATCTAGATTATATTAACTGACTATTATATTAGAAGAACTTCCTTACTTTGTTGACAGCTTCATTAAGGCTCTAGCAACGCTATTCAATTCTACGAATGCCAATGGAAAAATACCAATGCGATCTAAGAGTTTGCCTTCAGCCCAATTTTCGTCGACCCTTCTAATTACGCTGATTACCTCACCCTAAAAAAATGAGTCTGTGTTGTGCGTGCGAGAATGATTGGCGTATAATGCGATGAATCTACCTTGTTAAAAGTGAGGCAACCATCCTCGTCATCATTAGTCATTCTAAAGTCATACAGTGCTTTACACTGGGGCACATGAGGAGGCAAAGGAGTCATCACCTTAAATGGATAATGTATAATCAGTGTAAAAAGCTTCAGAATTATATAAATTGTTTTTTTCTTAAATACCTGAACATAAGATAGTGGAAAAACGCCATGGTTGTTACCACACTCTCCAAAATACCAATTATTATCAATTTTTTTGCGCAAAACGACAATATCTCCTTTCTTAAAACTCAAATCCCTATAAGGAAGAAACAACCAAATAAATGCACAAAAAATCCCATATTTAAACATAATATTTGAAATAGTAAACTGACCCTGGAACTTTTGAAATGTAATCATAAATGGCTCTTCCGTATGGCTGATTATGGAGGTGCACTTGTTTGGCTGCAGCATTAGCATGCCTCGTAGGATCAGTAGCAAGTACAACAGGTGCTAAATTGGTAGTAACAGATGATGGAGCAATCTGATGCCCACCAAGCAGTCTCTGTGGTCCAGGATTACACCGCAAAGGTGTTTTAATACCCTTGGGTGCAGCATTACGCATACCCTCTAAAATCCTCATTAGCAAAACATTGGGTGGTAAGTCATCAATCTTTGCATCAACCAATACTCTACACTCTGGACATCGTAGCTCGCGATGAGTGCTCACGATTTCCTCAAGGCACTTTTTACAAAATGTATGTTGGCAAGGGAGTACCTTACTGGATGTATCTAATCGCTCAAGACAAACTGAACATTCCAGCAAATCATTCAGCATACACTCATCCATTTTGTATGCTTAAATCGCGATTATATCCTTTTTTTTATTATTCACTCGTCTCTTTATATTTTGTATACTCCGAAACTAGCTTCCTTCCGCTCCCTTCTATATCGCATCAAGCACTCACTCTCACTCTGCCCCTCTCTTTTGCACCTTTTTCTCGCAAGTTCAGCAATCTTCAAATTACAAGCTACAGGAGCATTGATCCAGTTAGTTATCAAGAACAATTTTTTTTCCGAAGATGATTTCTGTCCTTTAGATACGAGAAACGGCGACCTACAACGATAGGAAAACGCCTTGTTTCTAACGTACCAACGACAGCGCTGTCAGCCGAAACGAATGTACTTCTGGTTCCAATTGCAAGACTCTTCGGCGCTCATCCTGACCACTAAAGTAATCGATCAATCCTCACAAACACGTAATACAGATGATTCACTCTTTCGATCACGAGAGAAAAGGACCGAGACATTATTATTACGCGATCGGTGTCCCTGTTTCATTGAGACCGTACGAGCTATCTGGGTCCAACATGATTTTAGAATCAATCACACTCCGCCATTTCCGGCTGTATTTTTTAAACACTCTCCACAAGTGCGCGACGATTATCTTTCAGCTAAAGTCATCGAACACAAAAAATACATGATACTCTTCTCCTAGATCCGGATTCAGCTTTTGTCAAGTTTCCAGCATAGTGCAGAAATGGCCGTTTGCCAGTCGCTGAAAAATAATCAATAAGTAACTAGAACTTGTCCAACGAAATTTTTTTCTCAATGCCGATGAAAAAAGTATTGCTGTTCTTCCAATAATCACTTATCAAACCTTAACTTAGTACGTTTTTTAATTTTGCAAACATTCATAGTTCTCTTAAAATGTCGAATTTATAGTTTAAACAGTTTTCTCAACGTACGAATTCCCCAGGATCCTTGAATTTATCACAGACTGTACACGAATGACGTCACTTCCAACGATTGGGGGATGGCGGCATTGGCTCTGATGGGGGAATTGGCGCGTGTATATGTGCCTTGTGGCAGTCGTGGCACTAGTAAGCCCCTTTAGGTCTTAGATTGTGTCAGTCTGTGTCAGTCGCTCGGCAAAGCAGCGGGTAGTACTTGTGTGTGTGGCTGTGACAAGAAGAACCGCGAGCAGATCTACTGAAAGAAGGGTGGTCGTTTTTCACGTCAAAGTCATTTTCTCGCGGTCCATGTGCTCTACTGAATAAAATGCTCATCAAGGAATTGTGAGTAACGATGCATTCGTATATAACGATTTGAACAAGGCCACAATAAGTGGTCCTTGGCCCGAAAATTTTAGCCGAAGTTGGGGGTATGGGTTGCTAATCTTTAATAGAGAGGGGGATGGCCTCATCCCCTTTTCCTTGGCGGGGATGGGTGGAAGCGCCAGGAAAAAGAAAATGCATCAAATTCGATGGGACTTTAACGAAAAAAAAAAAAAAAGAAAAAGAAAATATGAGGACTGTCTGGCTATTGATCGTTATCGCGTGCGATACTACACGCAAAACGTGATTCGTCATATTGCAACTCGTAATAAGAACGTTTGCCACTTGTATTTAAGATTATGTCGAGCGTTGCAATATCGTGACTCAAGGACGTATTTGACACTATTAGACCATGACTTTTAACAGATAATTCATATGTTATCTGTACTTTTTTGTCTTCTGTTACAGCCGTGTTACCCTGCCTCTTACTGTCGAAGAGGTATGTCACTGCCACTCCATAAGGTCTCCTTATGCTCGTCATTGCGAACCTCTCGGTCTACACGCGCCGAGAGAGAACAACAGAACGGTTCTCTTAGTGACACTACAAAATCTTATGGAGCTACGACTCACTTAACGACTGTTTGTCGGTCGGAAAATATACCCTTGGTACTCTGGTGCTCCCCTTATGGTCTTACGTCTTTGCTTGAGGCCAAACCTGATCTCTAACGAAGCACAGTCAAATAACATATCTTTCTAAGCAATAATAATTTCAGATTTATTGAGATTCCTATTTTTAGTTTTCTTTTATCGTTTCAATTATAGGGTCTTAAGTTTTTGCTTATGTAAAATAAATGGAGCTTTTGATTTTTGCTTCATATCTTATCACAGCATTATATTTCTACTGCTTCATCACTATACAGAGGAAATAATCTTAATTATTTGTCTCTTTGTCTGCAATATCTTGAAAGTATTTCAACATGTAGATTTTATTTTATTTTCTTCAGATATTGAATACACACGTTTTTAGTCCTGGTTTTTCATATCACGAATTCATGTTATAACGTTCAATAGTTTCATAAATGATTGCAGAATATTGTATTCCTAGAAAATGTGATGTATGTGTATTTTCATTTGTATTCGCAGTACCAAGTTGCTCAACTGTACTCAGTAGCGGAGGCAAGTAAGAATAATACAGGAGGTGGTGAGGGTATAGAGGTTTTGAAGAATGAACCATTTACGGACTACCCATTACTTGGTGGAAAATATTCCTCAGGTCAATATACGTACAAGATCTACCATTTGGCAAGTAAAGTGCCAAGCTTCATCCGACTTTTGCTACCAAAAAATTCCCTCGAGATCCATGAAGAAGCCTGGAATGCCTATCCTTATTGCAAAACTGTTATAACTGTAATTATCCATACTCCATTTATATCTTATATACACTAATTAGGTAAAAGCAATGAATCAGAAATAAAATAGAACACCATTTCATTTCTTAATCTTTACAGAATCCTGGTTACATGAAAGACAATTTCATCATCATGATTGAATCCTTCCATATTGGTGATATTGGAAATCAACATAATGTAAGTTTGCACGACAGTGATTGAAATCCATATTATTTGATACTTTTACTAAAAATGTATACTAGTAATTTCATCATTATAATCGCATAATATTGACTTAGACCGACGTGCTAACGAACGTCAA
Organism: Calameuta idolon; assembly: GCA_030142285.1. Taxonomy (NCBI): domain Eukaryota; kingdom Metazoa; phylum Arthropoda; class Insecta; order Hymenoptera; family Cephidae; genus Calameuta; species Calameuta idolon. The sequence continues at coordinate 2,647,772 of JARQSV010000443.1, read as the reverse complement.
TATTGAATGGCTTAACAAACGATGTATTACAAGTTTAAAAATTTATCTAATCGTACGATAATTTAATCTTGTGTTTTAATCATTCAATCATGAACTACAGGTGCACGAGCTATCTCCGGATAAATTAAAAGTTAGAGAGGTCGTGCATATAGACATAGCAAATGATCCAATTCCAACCGCTGACTATAAAGTCGACGAGGATCCGACAAAGTTTAAGTCCCAAAAAACGGGCAGGGGACCACTCGTGGGCAAAGACTGGAAGACTAAGGTTCAGCCTGTGATGACCTGCTACAAGCTAGTCACTTGCGAATTTAAGTGGTTCGGCCTTCAGACAAGAGTTGAGAGCTTCATCCAGAAGTCCGAGAGGCGTCTCTTCACGAATTTTCACAGACAGGTGTTCTGCTGGATAGATCGTTGGTACGGCCTCACAATGGAAGACATTAGAGCCATTGAAGATAATACCAAGGACGAATTGGATAGGGTGAGTAACATTATTCAGAATTTTAAATGAAAAAGAATTAAAATTGACAAAAGGGGCTCGATTCTCATGTAAAATTCTTTTATTTCCTATTCTTTTCTGCAGCAACGGCACGAGGGCGAAGTTCGGGGTATGCGCGCTGAAGATTAAGGCTTTGATAGCTACTGTTAAGTAAGATTAAACCAATTTCACTATATCCAATAATGACACACACACACATTACACATATTACACACGCGATCGTCGTTGATCGGGACAGTTTTCACAATTTGTCTAGATTCAGTGTCTAATTATTATTACTACTGCGAACTTTAATTTATTTACCTTTACAAGCGTTTTAGATAAATGTACCTACAGTCAAAGATTATTATTATTATTATTGTATTACACGTGATGAGAAGAAACCGATGCAAAATAGAATCTGTTCGCAAGTAATGATAACGCGTAAACGCCTGAGTCTGATAGGAGACCGATATAGAAAAAATTGATAATTATTAATAGTATAGTAGTTGGATAATATTAACGATTAACGTTTGTTAACGAGCGATTACCAGATGCTTTCTATAACAAAGTGCGAGCTCTCCCGTTCATGGATAGTTCCGCAAAATTGCAGTCAATTCGAATGAAAAAATCCGCATGTTTAAAAAAGTCCGATAGGAATGGGATAAAAATGGACGAAGAAAGCAAAGAAAAAAATGTATCAGAAACAATATGATTGGGTGTCCGTCAAGTTTAAATTCGTGTGAGATTCGGTGCGAGCATCGTTAAATGGGCTTGAAATGATCTTCCTGTGGTTTACGAAATGAATTTAATTGAAAAAAAAAAAAAAGAAAGCTTGAAGATAAAAAAAAACTAAATAAAGGATAATGGCTATTGAAATCTATACACAGTGTCCGTTCAAAATTCGTCTTCGATGTTCTCGCGTAAATGTTTCTCTCGATCGTCATACCAATAATTAACATTGCCAAGCATAATCTTGTGTCGTCGATTATATCATATAAGAGATGTAGCGTCAGGGTAAATAGAACGTGTGCGCGACACGATCGATAAAACCCTCGTAGAACTTTTGCCATTTCATTTTTGGCAAAAGGCACCAGCGACTCGGCGCCTTTGAAATTACATCCACTGCGGCAGTTGCATAAACGTCGATTCGATGAATTCGTCGCGTCGTAAATTTTCTTTAGGACACTTTCCAAGAACCAAAAGAAAAGAATTTTAAGAAAATTAAGAGATAAAGAATTAGAGATGCTCATCAACAGACACGACGCAATATTCTCCAATATCTTTTCCGTTAGGTTTTTGAATTTTACGTTTTTATCTGTGCATTTAATCAGACATCAGAGACACTAGTGAATTTTCGTATTAGGCTTCGATGAGAAAAGCCACGTTTAAACATTACCAGTTGTTTAATGAACATATAAATATGAAACTAATCAATGTAAATCGAACGAATTGAAGGGAAAACAAAAAATATATATACATATAGGCATATGAAAATAATTCTAGCCATGCGCCAAATGGGTGTTATGGACATGAAATTAGACTATATTTCAATTTTGATGACAGTAGTGCAGAAGTGGTTGAACGTTTGAACGGTATAAAAGTGTTATGTATATAAATGAGGCGCACGATAAAATTGGAACTGGAGAAATAAGAGTACGACGTGGAACGGCCGTTCATAATGAAAATGAGCCGAGAACATATACATAAAATCATTGACTTTTCCACGACTACCCAACACGATCTCAAAGAAACTTAACACTGGCTATAGCTATTAAAATAATTATGAACCAGGCTTTATCCGTAGCTTTTAATGTCGATTAAGATTTCCCGTATATGCTTAAAAAAAGAAACTCGAATAACAGTTGCTTGCACAAACTAAACACATTATGCGTACCTTTATGTTACTATTTATAGTTTAAGATACGTAGCCATATCTTTGTTTCATGTTGCAATAGAAAACATGTGATTGTTTTCAATTGGTGTGAGATATAATTTCCGTATAGTATAACAAAAACATAATAATTTTTACATCGCACGGTGGTCGCTGGGAAAATGGTATAAATGAATAATATATAGTATGTAAAATCACGAAGTAATGTGCCGGTCGGGATGCCACGTCGTTTAGTAAACGACTATATATTTGTGAAAGACGTCATAATTTTCTTCAGAATGAATTTCAGGGTGCGCAGTATCTAATAGCTGTGTCCTAATAACTATTTGATAGTTAGGCATTAGTTGTTCCTCGTGACGGGAAAAGATGAATTTCGCGTAGCGTTGCCAAAGGGCTGATTAGTAAAAAGAAAAACAATCCATATATATATATATACATATATGTTGGAAGAGCCATTTGGTGGAAAAAAAAAACGCTAATAAATTCCGAAGATATTAAAGCATATAAAATTTATTCATTCCTTCGATAGTACAAAAATATGTCAAGGTTAACATTTCTTTCATGTATAGTATCAAAAAATTATTTATTTACATAATTTAGGTTTCAGCCTAACATTTGGAAAAACTTCTATACAATGCAAACATCCATTAATAAACATTCATTGCTATCATGCACAGGAGAGGAGTATCATATCTATTTTTAAATTTCGTTGGGTGCGTTTACAGTTCTCTACGTTGCCACAACGACAATGAATCAATCATGAGCAGCAGTTATTTCTCAATAGAGTTCCTTAGTAAGACTGAGTACAAAGGCAAGTAGTTTAATTGAGTCCGTATTCTTTCACAAGATTGCCAGCGATAACTAATCTTTGTATCTCGGATGTTCCTTCATATATTTCTGTGATACGGGCGTCCCTGTAGTGACGTTCAGCAGGCATGTCACTCACATATCCCATTCCTCCTAAAATTTGAATACACTGATGCGAGCAGAATGTGGCAGTTTCTGAGGCAGCCAATTTCGCCATAGCAGCTTCCTGTCGACCCACATAATTAATTAATACAAAGTTCCTGTTGAGATATAAATAATAGATAAGAAGATCGTGAGGCGTGCCTTCGTATAAGGTTTCTCAGCATCCTTGAGATGAGCAGCACGCCAAGTAAGTAGGCGAGCACTCTCGAGTCTTAACGCCATATCAGCGATTTTCTGCTGAATTGCTTGCAGCTTAATAATCGCGGTGCCAAATGCAATACGTTTGGATGCATATTCCATTGCGCATTCTAAAGAGGCTTGAGCTATACCAAGGGCCTGGCAGGCAATGCCTATTCTACCAGCATCTAAAGTGAATATAAAGTTTAATATTAAATTTAACAATTTGGTTCTATGTTTAATTGTTATTACCGAGCGTCATCATGGCTATCTTGAACCCCATTCCTGGCTTTGCTAAAAGATTTTCTGCATGAATCAAGGAATCCTCAAATATTAGAGAACACGTGCTACTTCCTCTGATACCCAACTTGTCTTCTTTTTTCCCAAGAGCCAGGCCATCTGTTGGGTTGTCAAATATGAATGCACTGATTCCTTTATGCTTTAGGGATTTGTCTGTTGTGGCAAATACTATTCCTGCACGCGATTCAAATGCGTTTGTGATCCAGCACTTTGTGCCATTGATTTTGTAATAGTTTCCTTCTAACTTGGCTGTGGTGGATGCTGCACCTGCATCTGAACCATTTCCAGGTTCACTTAAACCAAAACATCCAACTTTTTCACCATTCACAAATTCAGTTATATATTTCTCCTTTTGATCTTTTGTACCAAACTTGTCTATGGGTCCCAAGTACAATGAATTGTTAACACTCATAATTACTCCTGCACTAGCGCATCCTCTAGAAATTTCCTCCATTGCGATGGCATATGCTAAATAATCTAGACCAGTGCCTCCTACTGATTCTGGGATAGCTATAGCCATAAGACCAAGTTCACCCATTTTTTTAATTTGCTCCTTTGGGTAAAGATGCTCTTTATCTATTTTTGCAGCTATCGGCTTTAATTCACCCTCAGCAAAATCCCTGTATTTAAAGAATGTTTATTAGATTTCTTATACATTTGTATTGTGAGATTCAATATAATACCTGCATGTCTTGTATAACATTTGATGAGTTTCAGATAAAGAAGACAGTGAAGCAATGCCTCGGTAAACGCCATTAATCTTAGAAATTACACGATATGTACCTGGTGGAATATTAAATTATTGTAACATATTGATGAAATTGATTTAGAGAAGTACTTACCAAAAATTTTCGAGCACTGCATTATTGTCAACATTGAATGATCATGAAAGTATAGCAAAGTACACTATTTTCTATTTGATCTCTTTATGAGGAATACTTTGTACTTTATAAGTGCAATAAACAATTGAATCGTGCTAATAACACACTTATAAGAAGCAGCTGATGTGTCAATCTTTCATCGTTGAATATTTGTTGGGAATTTGGGATCTAGCCGATTTTGGAAGACGGTTCAAAGTTCTGGGTGATACGTAAATTATACTGTTGTAACACAACAAACTGCGCATGTAGAAGTATTGTGTATTTTTAGTGGTCTAGGGACTTTTTTTTTATGAGACAGTATACACGTATATTTGAATATTACAATTGGTATATAAATTAATTGCCCTAATGTTTATTTTCAGCAATAAATTGAAGTTTATCCTATATTATACAATTTAGAAAGTATATCCCCGCATCTACTCTCTAATTTGATGAATGCAAGTTCATCTGCTCTAGTTTCACCGATGTTCACTATTGCTACTGGTTTTTTGGCATCAACAGCTTGAAGAACGATTCTATATCCAGAAAATACTGTTAATGATGATCCAAGCACTAGAAGAGCGTCTGCAGCCACAACTTCACTTTTTACATGTTCCACCACATCCCTAGAGACATTATCTCCAAAGAATACAATGTCTGGTTTTAATATTCCACCACAGTTTGAACATGATGGAAACTTAAAACCTTCAATTTTTTCCTAAGTAAATAATGTTTTTTTAACGTGATTTTATATGTAAACTATTATGCATTTGTAATGTGACAAACCTGCGATAAATCAACATCACCATCAGGCCTTATCATGTTACTTGTAACATTCATTTCAGGGTTGAGTGCTTTTAGTGTTTCTTGAAAGGCAGCTCTACTAATTTTCTTATCACAACTCAAGCACATAACTTGAAATGCTGTACCATGAAGTTCAATCACATTTATGCTACCAGCTTTCTTGTGTAAGCTGTCTACATTCTGAGTAATAATACAGCTCACTTTACCAATGTCTTCTAAATTTTTCAATGTTTTATGAGTAATATTTGGCTGAAAACTGGAAAACCTGGAAAAAAATAAACTTACAAAGCTTTTGTATTTTATTCTGATACTGAGAAATTCTTTGCTCTACCGTGGCCATCCTACGTAGTTTCTGGCCCAGTATCTTTTTCTAACAGCTTCACTATCACAAAATTCTTTGTAGAGTACTGGTCTATGGCCTTTTCTAGCATAAAGCCCAACATCAGCAGATCTATAGTCAGGAATTCCACTTTCAGTTGATATTCCAGCACCAGTAAGAACACACAAACTGCCAGTATTATCCAAAAATTGTTTTAGAACTTCCAAATCTTTACATTTTACAGGCTCGCACTTTGGTACAAATGCCAGTGTTGATAAGCATCGATAACCTATCAAAATTACATTTTAACAACATTTAAATCTATCCAGTCTTACCCATTGATCACAGACATACCTGGAATTTTACATATGCCAGAAATATATTTAGAATATCCCATAATGTTTAAAATTGGTTTCATTTTTTCATGAATTAAGTTCGTACAATTAATTAATTGAAAACATGGATATAACATCTAATTTCAACTATCCATTTCATTCAAATATAACCTTTTACTAGGTTACATAATGTGAGTAATAATTGACACACAATGTGAATATATTTTTCCTAGATATTTTATTACACAATAATTTATAATACCAAATATGTACTCTTAATCGCTACCGTTTTCATATCGTAAAAGATCTCACGGTAATACATTTTATTTCCGATTTTTACATTAAAACGCATTAGATCTAATGACACACAAATAGAGTTTGGTTAGTACTGTTGATACTGCTTGATAAAGAAAACTAAAAAAATAACTCTAAAATTTTGGTACTCCAAAACATTCTTCGTAATCATAGGAGTAGATTCAATTAATCGGGGAACAGCAAACCAATCAATGCCTGAGTATATCCCCCACTGTACATTATAATGTATCAGCTACGCCTATATGCAATGGCGTATATAGTAAGGGGCCACAATAAAATACTAGTAGTTTCAATTATAACACAGAATAGTAATCGTTTCCATTTTTATTAATTAAAAAATTCCCTAACAAATGACATGAATCTATTAAAATTTCACTTTTAACTATGATATCATGATATTTTCAATATTTTTATGATGTTAATGATTTGGTTCCACAAAGTATTTTGCAGTATCAATATGTGAACAATTTTTCGTCATAATGAGATAGTTTTTAAATTTCATAATTCCCTCTTCACTGACTCAAGACCGCACACATACGCCTAAACTTTGACATACCTTACATTTTTGAACTATGGTTCGTATTGTGTCGCGTGTCAGTTTGACGTAGGAAAGTGCAATTATCTTCTTTCACGTAAAAAAGTATTTTCAGGAATATTTCTCTAACTTTTGGACCGATAAAGTATCTTTGACACGAGTCGAAAACCATTTAAAATGTACAATTCAATTGAAGAACCTGATATTCCTGCAGCTCTGGGATTACTGTCTCATCTTAACAATGAAGAACTTAGAGAATTGTTGAATGATGATGGAAAATTTGAAGACATCGTAAAAGATGTCAAACAGGTTTGCTCTTTATAATATAGATTATTTTTAACTAAAAGAAAAATGATATTGAATTATTTTGAGTATTTCATCGCATGTTTCATCAAACTCGAGCAGTTTTATTTTTGAGGTTATGCCTGTCAAGGTATTGATAATGGTATCTATGTACGCAATGGTTTTATTTTTATTTAGTTCAAGGAATTGGAGACAGAAAAAGAGATGTTAATGGCTAGTAACAGATCATTAGCGGAATATAATTTGGCGATGCAACCAGAGTTGGAGGAAGGTAAACAGGTGTTGAAAAAACTCAGTGAAAAAGGAAGTGAGCTGTGCTCCAGTGTACAGCAAAAATTAATTGAAAGAAGTATGTTGTGTGATTTAAGTTTACCTTGATATTAAATAATTAATAATGGCTTTTATTAATTTTATAGAGGAAAAGTTAGGCTCAATGACAGTTGATACTGCCTTAGATTTACTTCAAGCAGCAGCAGCAGAAATAGAAGAAGAGTCAGAAGTATGATTTTAAATATTGCTATATATGTGTAACAAAGTAAATATATTTTTTAAATATTAATAATATGAAATGGTTACAGAAATTAGCTGAGAAATTTTTGGCTGGTGACATGGAAGTTGATGAGTTTCTAGAACAGTTTCTAACCCGAAGGAATCTAATGCATCTTCGAAAAGTAAAAGTTGATAAAATGAGAGAATTGATGAGAAGACCACCAACACATGCTGCCCCCGGATGTCCAGGATATCCAACTGCAAGCAATTTCCCTGGAATGGGACCATCTGTTCCATACCCAATGGGACCTGTAAGCATGCCGATGCCTGTGCCGCCACTGTACAGGCCATATTAAACATCTGAATTATGACAATGATCAAAGGTATGAAAATAAAAATATATCTATGAATACTTGAAATATTCTATGTACAAGTATGATTAGTTCTAATAATTGTACATTATACTTTTCAATACAAGTATTGGAAAAGTTCTGGTTTCTCATAGAAAAATTATATAAATTAAAAATATTTTGATATATTTAAAAACAAATCAAGCTTCAAAAATTGTATGAGTCGAAAAATGTCGTCGTAAAAATAATAATGTTTGAAAGCCAGAGGATTGATTTATTTCATTTATAAATATACTTACAGTAATGCGTTAAAATAAAATATTTTTATTTTTCCTTTTACAAAAACTCTGTCACTCAACTATGTACAGGCTATAGCATTTTCAATAAATATCTATAAGGTACATAATGTTTCTACGTTCGAGAAATACGAACACTACTTAAGTCACCTTATCTTTGCCAATGGATTTATTTTCTGTATTTCTAGGTGATGACTTAGTTTTAGATAAATCAGCAGGGATATCATAGTTACTGGTTGTTTGAAGACATAGCAATATTACAAACATTACACCAAATATTGTAAGACTGATCATTACCATTGATGACATTTTGTCATCTTCTTCATGTATCATGTTTCTTAACCTTCCAGTTGCTTGTTGATTGCGTCTGAAATTTGCTGTGTAACGAGCACGTACCCACTCTTCGTAGTTATAGGCTGTATCATTCATATTAAAGCGATCAGTTTGTGTGGCCATTCTGGTTTTATAGATATTCATTGTCGGAGGTTTAACAATAACAGGGCCCCTTTGTGGTGACAACCCTGTTTTTCTGACTGTAATTTTGCGGTCGTAGGTCTTACGTGAATTCTGGTTACCAAGGACCTCGTAAGCTTCTGCAACATGTCTGAATTTCTCCTTGGCAGAATCACTCTTGTTCTTGTCAGGATGATATTGCATAGTTAATTTGTAATATGCAGACTTAATTTCATTATGCGTAGCAGATTGCTTCAGTTCAAGGGTTTCATAATGGTTTTTAGAATTTGAGTTAGTCGACATGTTAACCTTCATATTATTTATTGAAGGCCAAAATATTCGTGAGCGGCTCATCCTTATCGCATTCCAACACATTGATGTACAGGAATTCTCATGTAAGAGACATAACCCTTTGCATTGCCACTATAGAGGCTCCAAGCTTCCACCATTAAATTAATTAGGTAATTTAAAATGACGTTACTGTTACCGTTCCCGCACCATTATAATTTTTATTAATGGCTTTGATATAATCTTCTTGTCTCTTGATTATCCTTCAAAAACATATGTAGCATTCAAGGAATATGATAGTGAAGACTGAAGGCGACTTGAGAGATTCGTATGCAAGTGTAGTTTTCCCAACGGATGGCGCCACCACCCACCAGAAAGTGGAAATAAAATGAACGAATTGGGAAGTTAGCGACAAAAGAT
>JARQSV010000443.1:2617557-2636773 GCA_030142285.1 Calameuta idolon | reverse complement strand
AATACTTTTTCTTAATTACTTAATTAAAGACTCGGCCATATTGAGATCAATTGATTCATTTAGAAAATCATATGAAAATCTACTTCGTTATTTGAAATAGCATAAGAACAAATATTTTTTGTTTTAATAAATATTTTTTAAACATTATATAATAGCAGCCAAGGAATTAGGAAAACACAAGGAGTATTTATGGAGAAATTTTATCGGCATTTAAACATACATTTTTATCTTTTGACGCTAACATTCTGATGATAGACCATGAAATTGGACCGATTGGGACAGATTCTTGGGTACTCAGTAGCAGTGTCAGTTACCGCCGACAGGATGAGAGACAGAAAACAAAGCCGATTTAAAATTAAAGAAATAAAGCGAGATGGGCCCCACCCTGCCCATTCCCACAGGGTCTTACCTCTCCGCAAAGAAGGTGCGACCACTTCGAGACCCAAACGTGGACTGTTTAGGGATTGAGGTTTGATTGTCTTTTCGATGCGCCATCTCCCTGTGCATGGAAACGTAAAAGAATCTCCTTGATTATGACATATGTCACCACTGTATGTCACAATTCGATTATATATTCTGTTTTTATGTGAAAAATTCAGATTTACTGTATATGAAAAAGAAGAACCATACTTTGAATGGCACCAATTCCTAAGGTCAACCAGACAAGAGAATCCCTTCGCATTGCATCGCGAAATGAATACCATCGAAAACTGCCGCTGGAACTAAGCAAACCAGCATGCAGTCTGCGTTTACAAATATGGCATCGAACGTATTTATATGTATAGCCATACAAAAATACTGACGGTAAAAGTGGAAACACGGCACTCTTTCAACTTTAGAAATAACTTACGCAAGCGGTAGCGAACATGCGATTGACTTTCGGCGAATCGATTTATCAAATGTTTTTAATAGCACGCCGCCATCATGGTATTGACTGAGTAATGACTCCTAATGACTACTCGAAAGCTATTCTTGGTTTCCATATACGCGAGCCAGGTGGCGAAATAGCGATCTGCTTAAACCGTATAATAAAACTGCTAGAGGGATTACTAGAAACGATTAATTTTCAAAAGATTTCATTCGATTCTCAAACATTTCAATATCACTGATTTACATTAAGTGAAGATAGAGACGAAGGAGATAAGAAAGGAATATAAGAATTTAAAATAACGAAAACAAACGACGAACGATAAAAAAAAATTGATAAAAACGAGTATTTGTTTCGATGTATATAGAATTATATTATTATTCACTGCAATATTACAATAAGAAAAATTTTTATCTCAGCCGCGTACCGATGAACAAACACATGAAAGCAGGCCAGTGATGAGTACTCACTGGTCCAGTTCACCTGTCGATGAGTCAATGACGTTTCAGTACCGAGTCGCTTCAGTGTGTTTGCTGGACAGTTTTCCTATTGTACATTTTTGTCTCAGAAGACATGTTCACATTCTCCATCTTATTATCTTGTACACTCGTGGCGGCTTTGGTGCATGTAGGCAAGTTCTACATATAAGGATGTCGATAATAATAATAATATAGATAAACTCTACATATAACGCATTAATGTATACATACTCCTTTCACAATAAGATTAGAAACGTAGTGTGCATCAAACTGCTGTTCAGCTAGATCCATGCGTGCACAGGTACACGGAATTATAACCTCAAAAGTTCTAAAAACTTGTACAAGCGATTTTTCTCTTTCGTTACAAAATAATTTGACACATTATATGTTTTAGCCACCTTCCATCGAAGACAAGGAAGTCAGATCATCTGGAATTAAGATTCACTAAAATCTTGTGTTCAAGAACCAATGTCTGGAAAGAAACCGACCTATTCAAATCCTCATAACGGCCGCTACTACATCCGCTTCACTTTCGTATTATGTTCGTGGAATTAGAGTATTTGGCAGGGATCAAGATTCGAAAAAAATGAATGTAAAACGCAGGAGAAAAATGTCTGTAAAAGTTTCCTAGCTTCTGACGGGTCACCGTTCGGTGTACATCTGCAGATATGAAAATAGTTGAACAGAATAGCCTTAAATACGAAGTATAAAATATTTTGTGCATTTATAAGAATATAACGTGTGATGACGGACATCTACTACATTTTAATAGGTAATATCAATTTAAAGTAGCTCTTCTTCTTTCTCGCTATATATTTATTGTATACCCGTAGCGTGACAATGACGTCCGAAAGAGCTTGCCTATAAAAGCCAGAATCGCTAAGACAGACTTTTATTCAAGGTCCAAGAGTGTTCCCAGGAACCTCTTGCCAGAGGGCAGTCCTCTTCCTTATCATTATCATTCTTTATCATTTATTTGGTTCAACCTTCTCAGACGTGTCTCTCGCTTAGACTTAAGAGCGCAAATCATTAATTTTTTGATATGACTTGGAATCTTCGTCTAAGCACTAAAAGCTAATTCCCTAAGATCATAAGAATTTATGGTCCCCCTAGTCTTAATTAAGATCTCACAAGTGTCACGATAATACGCAATTGCGCTTTCCTTTTTCTTTGTCCCTTCGTTCGTGTATCTTGTGCCGTGTTACGGTACAGTTCGCGGAAGAAAGTTTAAAGCAAAAACAAAAAGATTATACAAAGAGAAATCCCTGTTACAGGGTGTCAGATCTATGCTGAGATATTACAAGGATTAATATCCATGTCGATAACGATACATTATATAGTTATTTGTAAAAAGGTGTCGTTGTCTAGCGGAAATATTTTTTTTCTTTACGAGTAAAACAAATTAATTGTACGTCTTATGTTATACATATATCTAACAGTAATTGGAACGAGAGAGACAGAGAGTGACGTTTAAAAATTATTAATTGGTCGTCGTGTCTGGGAATTACTTTTTTAAAAGACTTTTGGCACTGATGGGCCACTTTGTACGAGTTTTAAATAAATAATTATATACTTGTAATATATCTTTAGCCATTCGAGTATCGCTTGCTGGAGGATCGCACAAAAAAAACTCTCTCTCTCTCTTGACAGTTTCTCACATTTTTTTTATCCCATGCGCGTATAATTTCATGCCTGATCCAAACAGGATCTTGATTGAAATAAAAAAGGGTAGAATAAGTAAAAGTGGATACGCATTTGAGTAGTCAGCGCTTATAGGAGTTCAGTAAAGTCAGATGGACCAATGTGGTATTACTATGGAACGGATGATAACGCAAAGTATAATTACGCATTAATTTACACGAGTATCGCACAAAGACAACGAAGATATAAAAAGAAGAAATATATTTTAATCTTATGTCACCTTAAGAAGGCCACGAAACTATACCTCAACGTACAACCGAATGTGACAATTAAAATGCAAATTTGGTGACAAAATTAATAAGCGACATTCGCCCTTCTCTTTCCAGTCATGATTATCGATGCAAATCAACACCGGGGAAAAAAGACAGAGAACACTCTTTACACGTGTAAAAACTGTATACAGTGTTTCTGTGTACTTAAATTATGTATTGAAATAAAATTGGAAAGATATCACGCACTACGCCTTTTGCACATGCGTATTGCAAATATACGTCTATAGCCAATGAACAATGAATGTCGTGTAAGATTTTCTCTCTTTCTCTTCTCTCTCTCTCTCTCTCTCTCTCTCTCTCTCTCTCTCTTTGTCCGTCTCTCCGTAACCTTATTAATAGGTTGGCCTCGCCTTTTAGTGCGCTTATTTCCACTTTGAAAGTTCAACAAAGTTGCCAGTGAGCCGTGATGGAAGAAATTAACGATAGGGCGACCGCACGCGTAATTGCTTCATTACTTTAATCCGTTATGAAGTTCTGGCGCGACTCTACGAAGGGCACTTTTATCATCCCTTCATAAACGTCGACATTCCAGGTCAAGGATAACGAAGGGTCCTCGCCACGTGATAAACAATATTAACAACATGAACAATGTTAATTAACCACAGAGCGCTTTTCTATAAAATATCCTTACTATCCACAGCTGGGGAATGAATATGAAAATTTGCAATTAACAAAAAAGAAGGCCGACAAACTCCAATAACGAATGAGTGAAAGAATATGTCTGAACGAATGAAAGAAAGAATATCCATCAGCGTTCTTCATAAAATGTATACATAGAGTATTCATGACAGTAGATGCTGCTATCGCAGACAATTCGAATGGCCCTTGCGATTGTCCACACATTAACTAACGAGATACATCAACGTGTCCAGACATCCTTGCTGCACTTATTCCTTTTGTTTCTCTTCCTTAATACGATCCACGCAACAAGCTGATCTCGTGGCCTCAAAATCAAGAGAAAAGAAATACGAGAGGCGCGAGAGAACGAAAATGAAAAGAACGAGAGCAATGACAATCCACAGAGCTCGTGTTCTTCCCTTTTCATTATGGATAATTATTGAAAGAGAGATAGACGAGAAGAAAAAGATGGACGGATCGCTAGGGATGCGCACCAGGTGTCAGCCTTGGCGTGACTGAACACGGTCGTAAAAATAAAAGAAAGGCTATCGATAGAAAACAAAAAAAGAGAAATAAAACTAATTGAACGCAGGAAAAAAAGTACAGGAGGATACAGGTTTTTCTAGAGATCCTCGAAGATTACATTTTTTCGTTGGTTCGTTCGGATGCTTGTAGATGGCGCTTCTTCATGTCGCAACGCTACTATCTATATACGTCGACTCGTTTACGCGCATACTACGGACGAGTGCGGGATTCGCAGACGGTATCGATAATCTCGCTTCAAACGTTCGTTTTTTTTTTTTATCCATTAGGAGAGAGCAGCATCTCACAGTCGAATTTCTCGCTCTATTGGAAATATCACCGTCGCTCGACCTCGGCTTCCGTCACAGGCGGCAGAGGACTCTCGACGGACACTTGTCTGCAAAATAAACGAGCGAAATTCATTTAAAACGTCACGTCACGCCTACGTCGCCTGTCGCGAATAATGTGTACCACGTAGAATCACATTTTTTTTTTCGCCTCAATTCTCTATCTTCGATCAATCGAATGACGAAGGAATTTTTCAGTTATACTTCCTGCCTTCTCTATTCAATTTACATACCTATCGTTTCCTTGCCACTCATAGGAATCTGGTGCTGAGTTGCTTCTGCCGCTTTTGTAAAATCGACTTGTACGACTGTCGGCCGTTTCCGGTGTCTCCGAGGATTTGCTCGTTTCCGTCGAGGAAGTCTCACTGGTCGCGTCGCTGCACGTGGACTTGGTCGTTCTCCTTGGTAGGAATGGATTCTGAAAGTCAAAGACGACAAAGTCAAACGATGATCTCACTTCTTATCGTTTATTTTATAATTAAATGTCGCGTGTAGGAATGATGCGTGGTCGTCAATTATAACCGGTGCATTACCTAGATTGCATATACTCGGTACGTGATAACGCGGGTAAGAGCTTTAACGCGGCAGAGAATAACGCGACCCCCCTTGAACCCCAGCAGATATTGACCGCCTACTCATCAAATAATAAGGCCGGTGTCGGGCGCCCATGGCAGATACGTATTTCCATATTGCGGAAAAATAGAAATCAGCCATGAAGCTTTAAGAACCAAACAGGACACTCCGATTGATTTCAGGTCAAATTTTTTCTAGGCATAAAAATTCACAATCTCATATGATGATACTTTATATGCGAATTTAACAGCAAGAAAAATAGATAAATAAAAAAAATACTATTTCAACACTGATCACCTTGTTGCGCAATACATTTTGGACATTTCTTCCTACTACCCTTCAACCTTCTTTTTTGCCTTTTTCTTAGACAATGATGTTAATGATATATATATATATACATCAAATATATATACATCAAAGAGGAGACAGACACGTGGTGAGGCTTCCGCGTGGGCTGTAAGAGGGATGGTCAGATACTCGTAAAACAGGTTAAACTCGTAAACTTGGATAACACGTTATTCCACTCCTTAGCATTTCGGGAACCTAACCGTTATAGACTTGGCGTACTGTGAATCTCGTTGAAATTTTCCGATAAGGACGATTATTTGATCGTCCAAAAATATCGGCGATCAAATACATAGGCTGTGGCCTGTGCATGACAAGTTATGGCGAATCTGTTATAGATTAAAGTATATACAAGGAGCCAACGACCGTCATCATTTTTATCTGTTTGTTTCGCTCAGAATTGAATATTCATTTGTGCGCACGACGAGATGCAAACAAATGTAGGAACGCAAAGCATAGAATTCTCGATGGATTAATAATTCAAAGCAATACCCATTTATGAGAATGGCCCTTAAGTTTTATATATTTACACTTTTTTTTTTCCCCTCCAGACCAGTAATGTCTTTGGGAATTGATATTTCAGCTGATACTGGTACAAATAAAAGTTCCTTAATATATCTGAAAGTAGCGCAGAAGCAACTTACGAATATTATGATTCAAAGTAAAAAAAAAAAAGTAAAGGAAAAGGGATTCGATTTAGATTCATAAAAAATTTGGTACCAAGAGACACGAATTTCTCCTTTCCTTAAATAATCAGGTATGACATGAATAAAGAAAAGAAATTGACTGCCACCCATATACTGTAATTGATTTTAAGTATAGTCGGGCCGGGACGTCAGTTCCGCTTTGAGGGGACTTATTTACGTTTTGGTTCGTAACGAGATGGCCCCTCAAAATGAAACTGTGTCGCGGTCCGACTATTTATACCTGTACTGATATACCTGTATTCAACAGTAGTGTAGTACAATAGCCTTTTTCGGTTGCGCTTGAATTTCTACGGAATAAGTCAATCGTGTCGCGATATCGAATGACTATGGTTATTGAAATAGCTGAGGCTATTCTTGAAATCGAACGAGGTATCCACGTTTCACTGTATTTCTATCAGGATTTGACGTACCTATAGCGTCTTTGCTATATCGTAACCTGCTACGCGATACACTATACATATATGTATACTCACATCTAATCCATCTGCCATAAAACAATGTAACCCGCCTACGCGTATGACTAATGTAAGTTAAGCATAACACAGGTAAAGAAAACATATGTCAGAATCATACGACAGATATGTATATGTATATTAACGATTAATCGAAAGATATGTAAGGAAACCCATAAGTCCTATTGTGCGCGCGAAACTGGTATAAAAGTTACATGACTAAATCTAGAAACAAAGATGACTCATAGATTTTGTAAACGCCGGTAATTTGAATTACTTGTAAGTTTAGTTAATTAATTTATTCCCAATGAAGCAGAAAGCTAATGGCTGCTACCACTTTGTAAAAGCTTATCAATAATCATGCCCACCTGGAAGCTATGTTGCTTGAGCATAGTTTTGATGAGTATGAGAGTGTCGAGTTTCGGCACCCTGGTGACAACTCTGGCTACTTCCTCGTCGGTGACTGTGACCGGAAGTCGACAGTTGTCAGCCTCGCTTGGTAATGGTTCACGGCCGTTACAAGTGACCCAAGGGTGTTCCTTGATTTCCGGCAGTCTAATCCTCTCCGATGGATCCTTGGCGAGCATCCGCGAGATCAGATCGTGCAGGTCTTCGTTCAGCTTTGGTTTTTCAGGGAATCTTAAAGCCTCGGTACGTACGGCTGCTTGGACGCCTATTATACTTCCGTCACCGTCCCAAGGTACTTTTCCGGTCACCAGTGAATACAACGTCACACCCATCGACCAGACGTCGCACAGCTAACATACAGAGAGTTCATAATGTGAACGAGCATTGTCGAAAGTTTTAATGACTTCAGTTTCAATACCGAAACTTGATAGCAATGAACTTTGCAGAACGAGCTGATTCCTATTTTTTTCTATCGTACGATCGAGCAATGACTCTAGTTCTACAAGGATGCCTCGAAATTACTAGACCGTTGCACCTGTGGCTGTAAAAGAATCAACCAGGGATGCAATTAGCTCGTCTGGTGGCCTCTTTGCCGAGACATTGTTACGACCAAAGTGCAATTCCGAGGTGTGTGCAAGCTCAGAGAAACGCTAACGACCTTTATGAGGATACAAAGTTTCGCAACATAGAGCAGTCACAACTGAACCCATCATTGAAATTCCATTATCAATAATCAGTGTCGCAATCAGGAGCGTACCGTTCCTGAATATTCAGCACCAGGTGTAGTTGTCTCGGGTGCCGCAAAAGCTGGCGTACCAGCCGGACCAGAAAGCAATTCACCGGCAGCACGAAGCTCAGCGCTAACACCCAAATCGGCGACTTTAACACGACCTTCGCTATCAACCAGTAGATTACTAGGCTTGATGTCCCTGTGCACGATCCTCTGATAATGTACTGCAACGAAAAGAAAATTTATTACGATAAAATAATAAAGAAGATCGTTAAACATTTCTTTCAAACTTACAATACTCAACCCCCATGACGATATCGCGAAAATGAATCCTGGCAGTTTCCTCGTCCAACGGTTTATCCGTGGGAAGCTGCAGTACCTCGCCACGCTGTACCAACTCAAAGACAAGATAAAGATTATCCTCGTCGGGATCGTCCAGGACCTCCAACAGTTTAACCACGTTCGGATGATCAAGTTTCTTCAGAAGTGCAATCTCTCTGTACACCTTAGCCAGAGGATTACTGGAAGCGCCCTTACTCTGCCGCGGCGCCATTCTACCAAATATCCCAGCCTTCTTCATCAGCTTCTTTTTACTCAGGATCTTCATAGCGCAATGAGTCTCCTCCTCCTCGTTATAGGCCAACTTAACGATACCATAGGAACCCTGTAAAGTAATAGAAAATTTTCATGAATACGACTCAGGTTTACCTTGTTCTTTTTTTCTCATCTGTCCTATACGCTCAGAGGTAAAAAGTACCACTAAATTTATTGGGATGGATTTTATGAGCCAAAGCATTAATAGGCATACGTGTGTTATCTCTTAATCCAAATGCAGTCCAATTTCAAGCCCTTGTCCAGACCTCGTGGCCATTCAGAATGAAGGTCGTTCTCGAAAGGCATCGCACTGACGTAATTTCATAATTTACACTGAATTTCCTCCGTCGTTGGCCAAGCACATATTATATCCTGGTTATATATTCGCGTAGGGTGGTTTATAAAAAAAAAATAAGAAATGGAGGATGCCTGAGTAAAATGGTAATGAGGGTGGCCAAGATGGCCTTCACGAAAATGTCCCCTTTTATGAGATTCGTGAAGGCACGCGATATTCCAGTCCTAGGTAATAGGTATACCTTGCCCAGGTCTACCTATTTAATAGGTACCCAACCTCTGTGGGTCTCTGTAGGTACTATATGTATGCCTATATACACAACTTAGAGATTAGACAGCTGAATTAGAGTCTGACGTTTCCTGTCTTGGTGTTAATGTCTATTAATTCTTTACTTTATGTTCTACCAGTATGTATTAAACTCGATATTAATAGTGATATATTATCATCTGGATAGTGATAACTGTGATGAGTTATGATAGCGAATCTATTAACCCTTTGAGGCAGAATAGGGCTCAGAAGAAACACCTGATTGAATTCAGAAAAAAATGCATTTATTGTAATCCGATATGCCAAAAATGTCATACTTGCTAATATTTTGAATCGCTGAACCTAAAACTGAAATAGAAATTTCAAATTTCTCCGAGTACCAAATTTCAAGTGCATTGTACGTAAGTGAAAATGTATGCTTCAAAAGTTTAAACGGATAAGCATTGATTACTGTTGTTATTATCAATAGGATATTCATAAAAATCTTATGAATAAAGAATTTCAAAAAATGACTCGTGGATGAGTATGTTCAATAAAGATTCTGTTTTTCCTTAAAACTCTGTTAGACTTTGTGTACAAAAAATTACCGATTACCGAGATAATGTGTGTACACGTAAGATAATTATACGCATTTCCAGTTAACAGGAGCTGCCTATGGCATTGCTGACAGTACGATTTTAAGCACTGCATGTTGAGTGACAGATACGTCCATTTTCTGTAAAAAGTTATATTTTATTTTGATTCGTCACTTGTCTCAGGCTTGGTAGTTTCCGTCACTGTTCTGTCACTGCTAATAATATCTTCATGACAATAAACGTCAGACTCGCATAATCATTTTGCCTTACCTGCCCGATGTTATCCAGAAGTTTGTATTGGTTGAGCTGAAGAGCGCCTTGTCGATTGTCTATGGAGACTCTTCGGCTCTCTCTCAGAGGTCTCCTCCTGGTCCTGGGTGAGCCCTGAGGGCTTCCGTAAGGCGAGTAAGGACAGTAAGGGTAGATCGGCCTGACACCCATGAGACCGCCGTCGGCAAGGAGTCTGTGGGAGACGTTGACCTCGCCCGGTGAACTTAATTTTCTAACTGGAGAACAGCCGATCATCGTCGGCGTCAAGAGTTGACCCGGCTCTGACATTTCTGGTACGTCGAGCATAGGGACGGTATCGGCATGGAGAAGTTTCTTATCATCTGGTTTGGATGGAACGACAGGAAGTGGTTCGTCTTCCTGTCTCGAAATTTGTAAGGAAATCCTTCGATCAGCCAAGTGCGGTACCACGCCGTCACCACGATCCTCGGACTGAGTCGAGAGAAGTTGGTAGACCTTGACCGGTTTTGGTAGTAACTTTAGACCAGTGTCGGCGTGTTGCTTCTCCTGAGCTTGCTCCTCGTTCCTTCTACCGTCTCCCTTGCTGAATCCGTTCTTAGATAGTTCCAGAATTTTGTCTTCCCCCTGCGAACCGATCTCTCTTTGAGCCTCCGGTGACTTTTCAGCTGATCTCTCCAGAATGGACTCCAGCTCGGTGGTCGAGAAATTCGGCGTACTGTACTGATGAACGATCCTTTTTCTTTGGCGATAACTCAGTCCTGGCAATGACGACGAATTCGCGTCAAAGGATTCTGCACGGGACAGACTTCTAGATTGATTTTTCTCCAATCCCGCTCTGGAGAGCACTTCCGCGTAGGAGAGTGCAGCGACGAACGGTACTTCATCCTCGGAATTCATTTTACGTTCAGTGGCACTCTCTTCGGGACAGTCATCCTTGAAGAAGGTCATCCGGGCGTTCGGACCTCTCTCCGGGGTAGAACAATCTCTCTCGGTATCCTGACCCAACCCACGAAAAATCCTACTAGACCCAAAGCTCCCATGTGTCCCACAAATAAACGACTCCTGACTCAGAGTCTCCTGCAGCTCCGCGTCCTTGGCTTCCTGAATATCAGGCATCTCCAATCCCGAGCTAGAGACCTTCCTATGCACCTCCGACGTCGGCATCCTCTCGTTATTATCAAGCTCCTCGCCCCGACTTATTCTGCGTATTTGATACGTCTCCGACGTGATCCTTTTCGCGGAGGAGCGTCGTCTCTCGCGCGATCCAGTCAGGTCGACCTCAGAGTTCCTTCTGTCCTCGTCAAAGGTCCCTCTGCTGCTCCCGTACCCACTGCTCTCCCGTCTAGACGCGAGTCCCTTAATTCTAGTGCTCTTCAGACTCTCTCTAAGATCCTGGAGACTCTCGGACTCCTCCAGATAGAGTGCACTGTCCTTGCGCACCTCTCTGATCTCCTCCGTATCCTCAGCGTTCTTCGTCTCTTCGAATTTTCTCGTCAAACTTCCATCGAGTTCAGTCTTAGTACGCAAATTGAACCTGGCGCCAGTGTCTATCTTACCAGACGCAACAACTTGTCTTCTCTCCTGAGACTTATTCTTATCCAGTACCGGCAGCGATTCTCTGATACCGGATCTAGCTTGGCTCTGATTATTCTTGTAAGTGCACGTCGCCGTCGTCGGCGTCTTCGTCGTCGTCCTTGATCCAAAGACAGCATCACCGTCACCAGCCACAGGAACCTCCGGCACGGCTTCCGGCTCCTCGCAGGGTGATGATGTCAGCTTCTTTGCCGAAGCACCCGGTGACTCCTCGTCGACGGCACCGTGTCTATGAACGATCAAAAATCCTAAGATTAGCCTAATCAAATATTATCCATAAGAATCGAAGCACTAGACCAGCTTCGCGCATACGCCTACACCTATAGAATTCTTTTTTTTGTTTCAAAAATAAATAAAGCACCCCAAACAAGATCCACATAAAAAAACATCACTGGGGGAAGAAAAGTTCCTTCTCGAAGTCTCAATGTACCACGAACAAAAAACTTCACAAGTGCCAACCAGTCATGGGAATGAATAACGCGATTCAAGGATATTCGTAAATGACCTTGAAAAAGTCCAAGAAATAAATATCTATAATAAAGAGCAAATAGCATCGGGGTGTTCAATTTCGAAAGGTTTTATCGAGCAATGCCTCATAAAATCCTATGGTATATTACTATGGGCATATAGTTTGAATAACAACGCTATATACATAGATACGATTGTAAAACTTCCCTGTCCCATGACAATTTCCCAGAGTTGTTTACCGTCATGGCGCCGTAGGATCCGAAAAGCCTAGTAATGTTTGTCACGTATCTTATTTTTTCAAATTCTTGCCCAGTCCACAACGGCAAAAGAATCGAAAAATGGTCGACTACTCACGACTATATGTGTATACTACGAAGATTTCGAAACGCCATACTTTCCCCGACACCGTATATATAATTAGCAATGCAATGTAATAATGGCCCAACAGACACAACATGACACCTCAAGAAAAAAAAAATCCCCACAAAAACGTATTGCGATTAAATAAAAGAAATATATTACGAAGATAATTCGATACGTTGTGAAAAAAAAAAAAAAATAAAAATAAAGGTACTATGGCTATGGATAACAAACCAGTGTTGTTATATCGCCATTGTATAGACCAAGATAACTCGCCGTTACGCAGCATTTAATGCCGTATCACAAATATTATTAATGTCTCTCTCCACGTAGCCGTAAATCGACGGCGATAAAGATTCTCGGGCTCCTTTTGCCGATTAGAGTTACGTACACGCAACAACGTCGATAAGTGCCGCATAAAGCGTGGTACTTAAAGACAGGCATACGGGCGAGCTAAGTAATCTGACGTTCGATAACGTACAGGAAATATACCGAGATGTTGAAGTGAGGAAAAGTTTTGCAAAATTCAACCGTGCGGAGGTTTTCGATAACTAAAGGTCATGGCGAACATACAATATCTATATACATATATACAGTACAGTGTGGGTATTGGAATCTCATTAAATCCTATGTCTTTGATTTTTTAGGCGACGACTGCGTGAAAAAGTATATAAAATATATATGGTGTATATACGTATATATTTTATATATATATATATATATATCTTACCGATCTGTAATTTAGATCGAGTCTCGGCTTGGTGTTTCAAAGTGAAAAAAAATATATATATCATGTTACACACGTGCTGTGTTAACGCATGAAATTTAAATATCCAGTCGATAAGAACAAGAGTGGTTATTCGTATCACGTAAACGAGGATGACTCGACCAGGTGATATTTATACTAATTAATTTCGCTAACCTATCCGAATCGCAGTAATGATTTGAGGCTTAGCCAAAAAAGAGTCATGAAGAAGGCGGAGTTGGAGAAGGTTATTATTAAAAAAAAAAAAAAAAAAAAAAAAGGAGTATCAACAAGGATTCGCAAGCGTATACAGATATGCAGTGTGTAACTCCGAAGAAAAAACGAGCGCATACCGTCACGTCTCGAATATTCCTCGCAGATGTTACGCACCTTTGCCGTTTACGTAATACGTAAATAGGAATTTCAAGTACGCTGCAGAAACGACGCGGGATATTGAACGAAGCGCGAAGTGACTTCAGAAATTATGCGGGTAGCGTAGTTACGAGCACCCTGTATAATACTTGCAGGTAGTGATGCATGTTGGTTTTAAGAGTTTTTCAAATTTTCAATTAATACAGGTTTGCCGAGTTAAGAAAAAAAGAAAAATCTTTCAAAATTAACATAAAAAATTATCCGAGTATCGTAATAACGAGCACACCCTATATACTTGGTGTTATTAACGATACAAGGATTTTTGTAAATTTTCAAATCTACCAACCTTCAGCCAATATCCACCGACGTTTTAAGAAGAGAAAAACAGTGCGCAATATAAGCAACGATCCTTCTTTAATTGCATGAAGTTATATGGGCGGATCAAAGACATATTTCCTACGAGTTGACTCCGATTATTATGCAGAAGATTGTTATTACTTAGGGCGTATCGTACCGCGCTTTACCCGCTATATCCTATGTACCGTAACACCGTCGAATTGAGATTTAACGAGAGGTGGGATTATTAATTCAACCCTCGTGAAATTAGAGAGCTAATTACCATCCCTCTATCATCTAGATCGTAGCGTTGGCTGTGGGTTAATTGAGAACAGCGATGGAAAAGATGACGTACTTGAGTCAAACATAGTTATATATATATATATATGTTTACAATGAGATTAATATTGATCCCGGATATCGGAATCGTCTCGGTACTTTTACGGATGTAATAACGAACCGAGTATTGCGTTGGATACTATTACTTTGAGTTACGATACTGCTCTCAAGTTCTGCTATCTAACAAGGTGTCTTGGGAGATACCATACGCTTGGTAAGAATCGAATGTCAACTGTTCCTATAAAACTATAGAAATATCCGAATTTTTATGATTAACGTAATTGACGTGAAAAATTTTTATAAATCGACAATTTTCATATTTGAGTAGCAATATTTTTCTGCACTATATTAAATATCTTATAAATGTCGGATGTATGGATAAAGGGGTAAAGGTTGTACCTTGATCATACGAATGTATAGGTATAGTAAAGTATATTGGTCATCGATATTTGTCAGTATCACGACAGTACTGTATCGATGATTAATCGATTTTATGGAGGATGGGCAGTGGGAGGGAAACCTTCGTGAAAAGGGTCGCGTGTTGCTTGTTTAAGGTCAGTGCAGAGCGCCAAGGGTTCCTATTGAATACACGGATGAAGATGAATACAGTAGTAAATTGTAATTACGACCAATCAATTAGTTCCTATGGGTAGCATAATAATCAGCTAGTATGTCTACAGTCGCTTTTTATGGTTAACCATAAATTACCAGAGATAGGATAACCGAACGTTTCTATATGCACATGAAACATTGCCGACCGACATTACAGGATTGATAACCGATTTTACCGCGGTTGGGAATTCACCTTAAATGGCTGCGATTTTCGAATATGGGAATGCATTGGCAATGTTCATTGCGCTATCGCCCAGATAGATTGGCAGATTATAGTGCGCCATAAATGCAGAAGGTTATTCGCGACAAACGTACCACCTGAAGTTAGCTTGTTTGTTTGATTTGTATGGTAGAACCACCTTCGGGTGGTGCTTTCATCGTGAATAACCCTATGCCAGGTTATTAAGCCTGTTTGACCACCTGAAGATGGTTCTGTCCATTTGATTTCTATTAACTGCTAATGTACGACTATCTTCAGGTTATGCAATAGTTTTGAATAATCGTTGTACGTGCATCACAGTACGCAGAGATGTTGAAATATTGGATTTAGTGGAGAAAAAAAAATTATTCGCGACACGACGTCCCATATTATTAGCTCAGTATGAAACTTTGTTTTTCGTATCGTCGTTACATATTTTTTTTGCTGACGAATAGAAGAATGGCAAAATTAATAAAAATAATTCGTTATGGGCAAAATATACTTTAATGAACGTGACGTAAAAGGGACATTTATAGTTCACTGTTAGACTCTGTTTACTAGGCCACCAAATGTATTCACGTTTTTTTAAATTAAATTCTCGACTTTTAATTAGCATCGCTCGACTCCGCGACTTGTGCAGCGACACTCGCGACCCACATTCTTGGTAATTAAGCCCCGCGACTATTTGACACTTTTCTTCCTTGTTTTTACCGCTTCATTTGAGTGACGCGATAGCTTGCCGCCAGGTTACAGTGCGAGGAGGAAAGCAAGTCTGATTTCTTTTTGGCGGTAAAATACGAAAGAGGAAGGTGTCTCTTGAAAGGTTTAACTAGATTTCTAAGCTCTTAAGGATTTGGAAAATTTACCCAGAAATTTTACTCATAGCGAGGCATCGTGTTACACCTGGTGTCGGTTAATTGGATACAAATTAGTTTATACAAGTCGATTCAAAGGAAAGAAAGAAAAAAAAAACTTGATGAAAACACAATAATACAAACCTCTCCGTGAGCAAAGCTATATCCACGGAGTTCCCATTTCCTCAAATTTCAAAGGAGAAACTCGACGGGATCACAAAGCAAATAAAATGAAATAACGAAAAACAGCACAAGATTGTCACCAGGAAAATTTTTAAAAGTCTCACACTTCCCGTATGTCATAAAATCGAACAATTTTTAAATCAAGAAAATTCCTTAAAAAATAATTATAGTCACTCAAAATAATTTGCCAATCTTATTCTCGACACCCCCTATATCAATATATCTGCAACGACTTCTCATTTAAAAATTCACCCTATGACGATCAAATAATAAGACTCCGACCGTCAACAGCGTCGTCGTAGCAGAGCTAAACACGTTCTGACTTGCAGCAGACTCCACGGCGGACTCAGCCGCTGGTACTCTCTGCTTCGACTCGTGGCACCGACTCGGTACCGCGTGTTGCCACCACCACCACCACCACCATCACCACCGCCGCCAGGACGTAGCCAGCTGCCTACCAGCCTTTCCCGAGAGTGCGAGTACTTCGGCAAGCCCAACCAATGGCGCGAGGTTAGGTCAAAAGGAAGGTACCTACCTACGACCTAGATGGCTTTACGTCGTATCCTCTGGCGCGACACTAAAACGTACTTCGGACATGACTTTGACACTGTCACAAGGACGGCTAACTGTGCTATATGTATATTTTTCGGTCATTCCCCGTACAAGCACCGGGACACAAGACCCTGTGAAAAGTCGTTCTTCCGTTTGGCTGAAGTCAAATCGGCCAAGTCTCCTTGCTGGAGCATGTATGTACATATTTCCAGGAAGGTTGATAGATTGACGGGGTAGGTTGCTAGTAGTATATACATATATACATATCAGCATGCTCGATTACGTTTAAATAAAAGTGAGATAAGAGACATGCATGCATTCAGGTCGTACTGTTGTTTACTTGGGTAAATCGAAGCGTGAACTTTGTCAAGTATACTACTAGTAGTTTTATTGCCATTCGAAGACCAATAGGAAAGTAATAGGTATTTTTGACAACAGTTTGCACATTTGTAATCGATGTCACTAGCGTTGCTCGTGGATAGCCGAATTGTTGAATAAAGATGTACTTTTGCGTGGAGCTACTTTTTTTTTTTTTCAAGTACAACTGTCAGCTGACACGTCAGTCAGTATTACTGACGTGCTTATTGTTTTGTTTTTGTATTTCTTTCACGTGCTGTTATTCTTGCTTGGTATATCGTGACGCTGTGGGATGATGGACCATTCGCGTCATTTAATGCATTCGATGCAACTTGATTTTGTGGATAGTGCGTCAATTCGGTATCGTGAAATCGAAGATTGTTCCGACGAGAAGCAATGGGAAAATCATCGTAACAGGTATCAGCATCGATTACCGAATTTCCAATGGATGAGATTTTATTGACGAAACGATTTCAATGAAATATTCTCACGATCGTGCGAGATCACTTTAATGTTACGGTATTTGATGACAGTGGGAAATATTGAGAAAAAAAGCTGTACTTAATGTCCGACGATTCGTGTTATATTTAGATAAGCGAGTTACGCGTCATTTAAAAATTTATTCGAGCTAACGAGGGCGATTTGTGCTTTTTTCGAATCGTGTCGTTACGAGCGGTCGTAAAGTTATTTAAAAATAAAAAGTTTCGCGCGAATACCAAAAAGAAAAGGAAAACGTAATAAAAGCCTTGTTTATTGGTCCAAAATCATCTTGCAAAACACCATTTGAAAAGCCATCTTGCGTGCGAGATGAAAGAGCGAAAAAGATAACGAAATTAAAACTTGAGCCAATAGCCGTCGTCCCCATAGCTAAGCTTCAAGTTTTCAAAGGTATATTCGCGTTCGATGCTTTTGAACGTTGCGCCCGAGTAACGACGAATAAGAGAAACTGAACGCGATCGAAAATGTACGCTGGACGAGTAGCTGGTGTTTTAATTGAAATTTATATCAGGTTCAGTGACAGTGCTCCTTCCTTTATCTTGCCTAGTCATGATATTTATACCAGAAAAAAAAAAAATTTCTAATAATCTTCATGGCACGATTCAACATTCCACCTGACACGCAATACTCCGATTGTCGAAGTAACAGATTTTGTAAACAAAGAGAAAAAAAAATGTCTTCGTACTCACTTTGGTATGTCGCCGATTCGCGGTGGTCGACTTTTGCGTGGACACACGTCGCCCCATACGCAGGCTGTAACAGAATGAAAAAAGAACGTCGAATGAACGGGTAACAAATTTGTTTTTCGTAGGTGAGCGTCTAATAAGCCAAGAGGACTGAGAAAACTAACCTCGATCAACGAGACCCACCGTACATAATTCTCCACTCCTCTATACGACCAAATCATGGTTATCGTGCACCTTAAAATAATGAAGAAGAAAAATGCGCCCGTGTGGTACCGTAGGGAACGGCTGGAAGCTTTTTTATCAGGTATAACGTAATAATAGCAAAAGTTTGAGCGAGGGAAGAATAACACTTGCGAAGCAGTAGACGACAGTGGTTCGATCATGGAGATTAATTTAAAAATATATATAAATATAGAAATGCGTTATGCTTGAAAAAAAAATTTTTTTCACCAAAGTACTTGCTCATATCGTGGACACGTGAAGGTATCGAAAAGTGAATGCAAATACGAACTTATTGCTATTTCAAAAAAATTCGTTTTATCGATTTTCTATTTTACCTTTTTTCTCCAAAATTGTGTCAGTGATTGCGATTCTCGTGCCCAGTACGAGCAGATAATAATCAAGTGACGATCGTCAAACGCGAAATGACGAAGCTCGCCAAAGGTCGCTAACGTATTTCAATGTAATTATCGAAGTAACAAGCCAGTATAGTGCGACTGGCGTATATTCCACCATGGGAAAATTTTCTCTCGTTTCCAGAGAGTAACTCGAGTGTCCACCAGAGAGCGAGAGAAAAAGTGCGAAAATTAGAGACAATGGAATTAATTATTTATGAAAGATATTCAGATAAAACATTATTATGCTCTTTTCATTTCATCTTATTTATGTTATACGTCGGTAAAATGATTAATAAAATAATTTTTTTTTGTCACACCAATCTTTTATTTCTACCTTAAAGTCGAAACGATTGAACATGTTTTCAGTTGGTTTCTCCACGTGTTCCATCCAGCTGTAAATACTTGTCGCGTGTGGCAAAGCTAAAATACGAAATTACAGGTAC
>JARQSV010000443.1:2583756-2612963 GCA_030142285.1 Calameuta idolon | reverse complement strand
TCACCTAGAAATAGTTATGAAAAATAAAAATTCTCATTCATAATTAAATATCCATCCATACAAATGACATTCGTAATCTGTTTATAACAGTCTTAATTCTTAGCGCTAGATAAGAAATGAAAAATAAACAACAGAAAAATCCTTTATCAATAATTTTTAAATTATCTTACTCGAGAAGTAAACATGTTTTTCTATTTACTTTCATCCCTCTCTGATTAACTATTACCGATAACCTTTCCCGTTTCAATGCTGGTAAGTAATCATGTATTCGTAAGTGCTAAGCGCTGGTCGATCTGTATCTACGTATCTTTACATGACGTTTCAAAAGCTGTAGAACGTCAACCGCGCCCGACGGCGACAACGAACGATCTGGCGCACGTGGCGCGGAGTGAGGTAAATCAAAAAAAAAGAAGTTCAAAAAATCAGAGTTCAATAAACCGAAATGAAGTTTTATCCTTCGTTATCGCTACTCCTTCCCTATAATTGATCAGTAAATATTTATTTGGTCCACAATCAATGCCTGATAAGATCACAAATGAGAGCCTGTAACTACTCCTGATAACCCAAAATCCTTTAAATTCCCATTAATTCTTAAATATACACGTGCGATCTCAGAAACCTCATCAATTTCGTGTTTAGCCATAACTTTGAATTTTTTATGGGTAAATTTTTAGTAAACAAAAAAAAACCTATTACATCATTATTATTTGACAGCTAGTCAATAAATTGATTTAAACTGAGCGAAGAGCGACTTTAAACTCCACTTTTGGGCTACATAAAAGTCGAACCTGGTTGGTTAAGGATTCAAAATGGGTTAAACGACGCGAAACATAGTAAAAACAGCCAAAACTGTCACTGTCCCATATTACGTCCTTGTGAGAATTACGCCTACGCGAAGCTTACCGCGACGTGGTTTAGGCTCGGTGCGGCAGTTTCTCTCCTTGCCGGCGATAATAACGATGATAGGAATTTATTACGCGATAACGGAAGGTCAAAGGTCACCGCTGTGCGACATTGGAGCCACAGGACTACGAAACGCGTACCTACGCAAGACAAGTCTCCTGCGCAATTTACACTTTATAATTAAACTAAACGAGGGACACTTATTCAAGCTAGTAACAGCTGTCCGCATAGCATCCTCAAGACAAATATGTTTCGTGAACATTCCTAGATCATCTAAACGGTACGTTTGAAGTCTTTTTACATCTGAGACATTTAAAGTCCCACATACCTTCCACAAACGCTTATAAAATATTTCTCCAGTATGTTAAATAAGTATGACGTATTGCACATGCGAAACGTCCAAGAAAAGAAAAAAGAAAAAAAAAAGATTAAAAATTCCGAATTAAACATATCAATGAAAAATATTCCCGCAAATATACCACCTGTGTAATATTATACAGTTGAGAAATTCCATGCAGCTCTTCTCAATGTAAACAGTGTCATGCTCACCTTCCACAGCAGCCATATTATCACCCAGCTTCATCTCGTCATCAGCGTGTTCCTTTCTCTCGCCGTAATCTACGAGGCACCAACGGCAGCATCCGCGTACAACGAAGAAAAACGCATCCCCACCGATATCAGATACGTTCGACTGGTATCGCAAGGTTTTGACAACTGTAGCACACGTGGTCGTCGTTCACAATAATACTGAGCACTGATCACAATACTGTATGTACACCATGCGCGCACGCATCATTAGGATCTGCTCGTTTCACAGACTGTTTGACGTAAGAAAACAGTGGGAGAAAAAGAAAATGTATATACGACGAATAAATAAGAAACACGTATGGGATTCCTCATGTTAAAACCATAACCCGATGGCACTGCGTATGTGGAATTAATACTGTACGTATGACTTAATGTCAATCGTCTAGATATTCACATACGATACATACACGTATGTACACATATGCCCATAGGTCCATTACGAATCACAAAAGGATCACTGATCAAACGCATCACAAAGGTCATAAGATAATACGCATTGTATTATCCCTCCGAGTCTAGGGCATTTTTTTGGAAGTACCGAAGGCTAGGGAATTTTCTTTTGCGTCGTTGCAACTCTTGGACGGTTTTCTTCCCTCCTGCTTCTGCTAAGTTTTTGTACTGAAATGTTCACTGGCCACGTGACCAGTTGTTTACGTCTACTCGTGATCTTCCGCTTGACGGCTTTACTGTGCACGGGCTTCACCCAGGCAATTTCCTTGACCCCTATTCACAGCCTACTAGGGGAATTACGGGGTTAAACCACCTCCTGCACTTCTGCCACGTCTGAACGACGAGGCTCGACTCCTCGACTAGCAGTCGACTCCTCCGCTTCTCAGTCCCGGCCAGCTTTCAGTTTCTTCTTCTTCCTCTCGGTTTGCCACCTCCTCTTCGTCTTCCACCGCCGCCCTTAATTCAACGCCTCCTCGTCGAAATATCGTCTCGACCCGACGCCACCTTCACGTGGGTCTTACCACAACGAATTAACTCCTGGTGGGATTGCTGAAAATTTACCAGGGAATTATGGGAATACCGTCATTACTACCATTCCCATAATCAGCAGGATGATTATACCCAGAGGATAGTACCAAACCCCTCGACAAGTTACGAAGGGTAGAATTTCCTTTACTTTTTTAGTCTTTCTTTTTATCCTCATCTTTACCCTCTTTTCGCCCGAAGATAGAAAAACAAAGGATACAAGAAAACGCATCGTACAAACGAGACCGTACCTCGTCATACATCTTGCCCAAGCTTGTTATCGGCAGATACAAAGGATGTCAGTTGAAATTTTTCTAATTCGATCCCGACGACGATTCATGTAACGAATTTTATTTCTCGCTATTGATACTGAGAATAAAATAGGACACGGGTAATTCCTGACACGAATTTGACAGTTTGCTTTTCGGATGAATTTTCACGAACAACTAAAATATCCTGTCAAAGGGAAACAATCTCCCTGAGTGTCACCATTCTGCATAACAATGGCATTGTTAAACAATCGATTAAGAGTTTCTACAGCGTCGAACAATATCTCATGGATTCTGCACTGTGTACCAGCAGTAATACAGTACGCTGGTAATTTGTCACTGTACAAGGGTAACAGAATTCATCTACATAACTAAATATGTAAAATGGATGCACGACAGCACGTACGTGAAGATCTCGATAAATTTATCACGTGTCATTCTAATTTGACACTTGTTCCCAAAGTACCCCGAAACTTTCTTGATAGAATTAAAAAATTATTACAAGAAGCCCTGATCAAACTCATTCGGTTAATTCACCTCTAAAACTTTTCCAATTGCAAAATCCTCGATGCCTCCAATCATTCACGTTATACTATATACTCAAGATTCAGATCATCAGTTACCGGGTTCCATGACAATAAAATGGCAAACGCATTTCTCGACGTACAAAAAATAACAGTGAACCTTGAAAATCTTAAAGGAGCGTACACAATGTAAAAAGTACAATATCATTCGGTGAGAATAATGCCAAAAATGTATACTTCAAAGGCTGAGGGAATCGCGAAAGCTGAATGGAGGTAGGGGAGGAATAGGTGAGATAGAAAAAAAAAAGAAAAAAGAATAAAAGGTAAAAAGAGAATAAAAAAGGCCAAGAGAGCATGGAGAGAATAAGTGAAAAGAGCCAAGGACAAGTCTGCCGAATCGACCGCATCCCGATAACGAGAATACCAAGAGGATATATCCCTGTTACCACTACATCTACAGCACTACTACTACTAATGCTACTACTACTGATACTACTACCACTACTATTTCGTAAAGGCTTCGTTACTCGAATAGTACTCGAGGGAGAAGCAGAAAGTCTATATACTCAATCTCCTCAGACTCTACCATCGGCAACGACATAGTCACTGCCACTGTCTATATTTTTTATCTTTTTTTTTTCCTTATCTTTTTACCCCCCACTCTCATTCTTAGTTTTACCTAAATATGACGTCGCGCACTACCTATAGGAAAGTGCACTCGACCCAGAAGAAAGTGCCAAGAGTTTCTCGGCGAAGTCCAATAGGAAAGATTGGTGTCGTGTAATTTATACATAAAAAATTTTCTTACTTGACTGTACATAAATATTACATATACACGTATGAATTTGACGTTGGGCTATTTCGAGGACCGTAAAGCGGCATGTCACACCGAATTAAAACTTCTTCTAATCCTCGGCACCCGGAGCTACGATGGGCTTAGAAAGCATTACGTTGGGATAGGGTAGAATTCCAATACTGTGATATCTCGCTCGGTATTGTGAACGCCGCTTTATGGTACCCTGTCCTCAAATTATAGGAACGGCACACTTATTACGACACATATACATATCGTAAATCGCATATAATTATTTACTATACATTTTTATTTTAATGCTCAACGACAAAATATGTATATTGAGGGACACTGAAAGTTTCCATTGCAAGTACATATGGCTCGTGTATACGTTATGCTGCGTAAGAAGGATCCACGTGTTTGGGCGCATATCCATAAGGTAGGAAGTGCGACGCGTTTAACGTTCTGCCTGTCAAAATACGGAAAGCCCGTGTAGGTTGCCATGTTATGCCTTCCTAAATCGATAGAGCCAGGAGAAGGAGAAAGACCGAGCGAGAAAGAGAGAGAGAGAGAGAGAAAGAGAGAAAGAGAGACAGACAAAAGCTGTGCCACGCAGGCTTGAATCCCTCTATACAATTCTGCAGGGCCTTTACCAACTTCAAATCCTATGGGAGTCACGTTATTATTCTAAGTTTCCATTGCGCATATAAAATTGCTATTGGATTTCCGATCTATCCGTACTAGAGTTCATCGTCAGCTGACTGCTACAGAGCAAGAATACGAAAACTAGAAATGCCGCATAGTCAAATGATCGTGAATGAATAAGCCGACTAATTAGTCGTAAAATTCAATATAAATGGATACATCGAGTACGCGTATGCGTATTTAAAAAAAGAAAATGTCTGAACGTCGCAGAGAAACGAAGAAGAAAATAAAAGTGTACCGAGCTGTACCAATATCGAGCATTCACCCAGTAATAATCCCAAAGTTATTAAGTTTTTTTTTTTTCCCCCACTTTTTGTATACACGTACACCATTATAATGCTCTTTTGACTTTTTTTTATCTATACGGAATCGCGCGGACCGATATTCCAATTGAAAGAAACTTTACACCGGAAACGGAAGCGAGACTCGGGGGGGGGATGATATCTTGGCTATGAATTATGCAAATCAAAAAGAAATGACGATCGGTTCTAACGCGACGATAATAATGGGCATAGAAAATGAATGTAATCGAGTATGAAAGGAGATGATAGAAAATTTGCAAGGTAGCTCCAGTAGCATAAATAATTCAAGTAAAAGCCCTCTCTCGGCTGCCTATTCAATCCTTTAACAGTAGGGAGCGTTTTGGCGACATGAAAGCCGTAAAATTGTGAAGAATTATATGGCGAAGCAACCCATTAAAAATTCAAATGAAAACTCCATATTGTAGATCCGGCCGGATATTTCTTTCTATTATACGTATGTTAAACTAGATTAAGGCGACTATACGCGATATCCATTTGCGTCGATGTTGTTATCCTTGTTTTTTATGTACATACATGACGTAAGGTATATACACATATACACAATATAATTGGACAGTATATTAGTAGTTCCTATGCTGTATTGTGTCTAATGGGGATATTTGATGTAGTATAGTGTGCGGATGTGGAACGATCGAACCAAGTTCAATTATCAATGAATGACGTCAGACAAATTTTTCGTCATAGACACGTCAACCAGCTGTCACGTATGCTGACCTGATCGTGGACGGCTATTTATTGTCACGTCAATGCGCTTGCTATATAACCTTTGAACCTATGATTATTGAATAAGAGGACGAGTACCTAAGTGCACTTGATAATGGGATCTGCAGAGAGAAAGAGTCTCTATACAGCGAAAGGGGTGCCTTGCGAACGACTCGTAGGCCCGATTCGTTCGGCAGAGCTCGGTAGGTAAAAATTCTGAAGATCAACGGATCCGATTGGCCAATCGCGCAATTGAACTGAATTTAAATAATAAATCGCGTTGGGGTAATCGAGCTTTAATAATAAGAAATAATAACACTGAATTTGTGTAATTTATTTATTAAGTTTAAAGGATAGTCGTGGATCCTGTCATTTGATATAATTAAAAAATAATTTTACTGCCACTTGAATTCATCAGAGTAGGAAAGGGATTACTCGAAGCCAAGAATTGAGAGCGTCCATCGATCTTTATTTTCCTGTTCAAATCCAATTTTGGGAGACACGTGTGTCAACTCGTTAATCCGATTGGCTGCCTTGAACGTGTTTCGCGGTATCAAAATCGTGGCAAGGTCGAATTTGTAATTTTCTGTAGGTGAATTTGAGAATGGCGATATATTTCGCTTTATTTCATTTTACGTATCTCTCTCTCTCTCTCTGTATCTTTCTTTTTCGAAATCTGGCACGAATGAAAATATTTATAAGAGTCGACAATCGTAGATTCTAGCGAAAAGATGGTTATATTAAAATAGAGCCCGTCTGAAAATCAGGTTAAAGCAACAATACAGTAATAGGTCAAAATACGTAAAATAAGTAACGTTACCGTCGACAGTGCTTCGCTTCATCACACGATTAGTTCACGATCTGTTATACTTATCCATATATACAATACAATACAACCTTATGTCGAAGCGTGTAACAGGCTTTAAGATGACGTAGCGAGACTTCGAGCGGCAAATCAACGCTGCTTAAAGATAAAGGAGTCATAAAGGTAAAAAGAGAAAAAAAAGGAAATAAATGAAATAAAAAAATAGTACTGATAATCTTCGCGTGCTTTAAAGAAAAAAAGAGATAGAAAGTTATAGGGTAAAATGATAACTGTAAGAAGAGAAAGACGCTTGTGTAAGAAACTTTAATATGATTGAGAATAGGAGCATATGCAGTGCCTGACTGGGTGTATATAAAGAGACAAGGATCCACAAGAGCATTATTTACTTATTGCAGGAATTGATCGCGTGTAAAATAAACGGCAGATCACTGCTGTTAATCGTTTACTTACACAAAATAAATCGAGGGCTCCGATTTTCATAACAACTGCATAGCGCCCATTGTCGTCCGGTTGACAATTGTATACTCATGTGTCACGCGAGATGACAATGGGATCCACGGTAGGCCATAGGAAGAAATACGTATAGGCGATGGAAATTTTACATGAAAACGTTCAGATCGCAAGTCACGATGCCACAGAACGTTTATGTGAACGTTGCCGCCGTCGTTTTGCCGCCTCGCGGGGACAAGTCGTGCGTGTAGCGTGGACGAACGCGTCGCGACGCAGCTGTTACGGCGCGACTCGGCCAAATGAAAACGTGGCGTGAACGTGTCAGGGCTTCTAAAGGACCTGCAGTCTATTCTGTCTTTATTCTTACTATTGCTATTATACCGCGGCACTTGGCTTCCGCGATCATTCGGCATCTTTTCTCTCGCATCGTGCTCGAGATTCGAGCGTTCAACTTCGTGTCGTTCGGTCGACTGAATTCGTTGTTCATGCTTGGTAAATTTAATTCTCCACCACCCCCAAGCGTGGCGCCACCGTACCGTCGTCTCTGATTGGTCCATCCATTTTCCACCGTTAGACTTTGTTATTCGGCATTTTTATACTGACTTTCCCCTACCTCCCGCTCTATGATTCCTTCTCTTATTTTCTTCTCATTTCTCTCGTGCTCGCTTTCTCTCTCTCTCTCTCTCTTTCACTATCTCTATACACGACTCTCATCCCCACTCTCTTCCGTATTGCGACCCCGCGCGTGTCACCAGCTCTGCAACTCTCACTTGGTGATCGACCGACATACGAGTCACGTCTTTCCTCTACAGTATCTGACATACAATGCTATTTCTTCTCAACTGTTAGTCTCAAGAGGGCCGCTGATCCTTTCTAAGGACATGCGGAAACCACCTAGTGCTTATATGTGTAAGTCTATTCATAAATGCCTCTACCCTTGCAGCTTAAAGAGGCCCGTGAGCATCCCGGAGCCCGGCCGGGACTCGACTGTTTCTAGTCTGGCAGCCCCACCAGAGGTACCGTTCCCCCCACTCTTTCCGAACCAGCAGTCTTGAGACCCGCTTGACTTGGCTTGTCTGATTATGACGCGCACAAGCCGCCCACGCGTATTATTTGGTCTTACCTTTGCCTTATTGCTGTAGCGTTAAGCACGTTTTTACTTACCATTTTCAATATATCAAATTTTATATACGTATAGTTGTCTCTCTCCTCAACGTCCTTTACTCGCTGTCGATTTCTATCTTTACGAATTTTCTAGTTACTCTGATATAAATGCAATCGCAATACGACGAGGAGCCGTACTGTTCGCGCAGTCTCGAATTACACGCGAGGCCATCTTACACGGAATAGACTGTAATTAGCCGAGGGGAGTATAGTACGGTCGATTACCCATTACTTCTAGACTCTGATACACGCCACGTGTTACGTACCACGCAATTTAGCATAGACTGTACTCTCTTAGTGAACTGCATTGTCTATGCCCAATCGCTTCCTCGGTACACTCTTTCGCTTTTGAAACTTCAAGTCTACATCCGTTCCAGTTTTCCCATGGATATTCGTCTTCAGCTTTAACAGCCGATTGAATACGCCTGTATGTACATACACTTATCAATATACTAACCAGCTTGATAAAGATCGTTTGATTTCAATAATGTAGGTCTTAACAGCGACTTACAAGAGAAAGCGTTTTGTATTTCGATGCAGATCGAATCCGGGTTGCTTTGTAATGATTATTACCCGTTATCTAGTGTCATTAATCATTACAATCTTAGGTAAGGACGGGACGTTAATGAGCGCCTGTATATGTGTTGTATGAAATTAACTTTTTTTTTTCCGATTTATATCACTTTCAATCGTTAGGCTTTTTTATATGGTCTCTAAGTTCGCTGCGATAGTCAATTCCAGGTCCTGTTATTCTCTACGAGTGGAATCTTGAATTCCAGCAACGTTCCCCATGGTCGATGCAATTCTTGCCTGGAACGAACGATCGCCAGTTGGAATGACCTTTATTCAAATTTTATGCATTCCCGATATTCTGAAAATTCTTTTATTCAATGCCAGACATTTTTCTTCGGAATATATTGCGACCCTCTTAAATATATATGATTCTTCTCTGAATTTCATGAACTCTATTTCGATTGTTAATCAGTTCACTTACGGCCCCTTTATTCTTATCGACCAATTAGTATAGACAAAGACGATCACTTCGCGAAGAGACGTGGATTTCGAGTCCTACTAATTAGCGGAATGAAAATAGTCGTTGCACTATACCACATGGTATATCATAAATTTTACGAGAATTCCAAAAATGGAAAATTACCTCGATTTCGAAAAAAAAAATTTTCAATTTTAAAATCTTACTATTTTTCTCCTCGAATAACAGCCAAGGAAATGTTTTGTCTGCAACTGATGTTACTTACGTAACAGGAGGATAACGAAGTAACGTTAAGACTTGGAATATGTTGTATAGCGTTTTTATTGAAATAAGGTAAAAATATGAATTCGTTACGGTAAATGTTTTTCTTTTTTTTTTCTACTGACGAGAAAACTTGCCGAACATTCCAGAACTGACTCGAAGAACTTTTTGTATCTTGTACGCGCACTATACATATGTCTACGGTATTTCAGCCCTTGATACCCGTTGCATTAGTCGGACGTTCAAGATAAAGGAAATGCATACCAAGAGGAAAATTTCTTAACTTTCTTTCTTTCTTCGTTTCCTTTGAAATGGTATTCTATTTTAGTTAGAGATAGGACGATATATAGTCACATCGTGGAGAACATAATATATATGTACAGTGCGAAAACATAATACGGAATCTAAGTAAAAGATATAAGTTAATTCGTACTATACCATAAATCTAGATTCTTGCAAAGGTTTCTTAAGAGAAACTCTTAGTCCTCTCGAAGTAATTTATTGGCACAGACACGCAAGTACCGAGAATACGAAGCATTCTCGAGATTTTTCTTCGAACAATGACGTGCTGCGTAGTGTTTATTGTAAGTGGATTAAGTGAGACTCAAAGTTCAACAGGTCAAGTAGAGATGGACGTTATCAGTATCACGTTAAAAATGGTGACAAAGGATATTATCAATAGAAAAGAAACAAGAATCGCGTGAGTATTCGTTACGTGTGAAAAGGTAAAAAAAAAAATGTACGTTTAACAGAAGAAAAGTAGCACAGTGCAAAGTTCGCTCATCTTATCGGCAATAGTGCATCGTGGAGTAAAAAGTTAAGATAATATATAAAATATGGCATTGAAAATTAATCTACTTATATAAGAAATGCAAATAAAAAAATTAATTAAAAAAATTTTATATCTTTTTCGCCAAAATTTTTCTTCACTTTATACTAAGGTATAGAGCGCGATACCGACGCAGTTCTGCAGCACTTCGTACTTAATGACTGTAATAAAATTTGCCAGTCGAAAAGCTTATCAGACATACGCCTTTGTACCCGGTGTAAGAAAATTGAGTAATTTTGAAAAAAAAAATTGTTCCACAGCTGGAACGAGATTGAAATTCATTATAAGTAATAAAAAATCAAAATTGCTATACTTTATCGATAAGTGGCTCCCGAAACGATACCAAGGGAATAAAAGAACGTTATTACCTCACGACAATTCAAACGCCATCTTATCTATTTTGATAAGATTTTTTGGAATTTTTAAAAATATTTAAAATGTCTCGACAAAAACTTTGCTTTTAGCTTATTGGTTATGATCTGACGCAGTCGTAATATTCGAACGTCGTTATTCTTCATGCTCGAAGATATAAGAAAGCGTCGCGACGACTTCCTATGTTTTTGAGGTTTGAAACGTCGTTTGATCTTTCTATGAAAAAAATAACAATGGATTATTCGCACAAAAGAATAATACAATACACGATATGTCCTTGTGA
Source organism: Calameuta idolon (assembly GCA_030142285.1). Taxonomy (NCBI): domain Eukaryota; kingdom Metazoa; phylum Arthropoda; class Insecta; order Hymenoptera; family Cephidae; genus Calameuta; species Calameuta idolon. The sequence continues at coordinate 2,602,005 of JARQSV010000443.1, read as the reverse complement.
ATAAAATCAATATAAATCATTGAGTCGGTGTCTTCCGGTTTTTTGATGCTATTTCCTATTACGATTTCAGGGACCCCATCCTGCCTGTGCTAATCTAAATAAATGTATTCATATTCTACAGCCTTAATAGCGAACGAAAGATATTAATGGGCTTATGCTTTTGCCACCGTTTAACAAATAGAGAACACGTGTCAACCCCTTTGGAGTTATAAGGCTGGCCAATAATTTACCATAGATTATCCAGGCAGGGACGTATTTGAAATAGCACGTGGAAAATAAATCATCAGGATTTACTTTAATCTTTATTTCTCCACTCGTGTATGAATTACACAATATTCAGCCACGTTCACAGGTGCCTCACGTATACCAGTAAGTAGTATGACTTTTGAATGCACTCTCAAAGGATGCTCTGACAGTTCCGAAGAAATTTGCTTATCATTACACATTTTTTATTTTTACAAAAAAAATATTTGATTAATATACTTTATTTAAATAATAAAAAAAATTTACAAAAAATTTCAATCCACATAATTTTCAACGAAATTTTTATACAAAAACTAATATTTCACTAAACATAGTAGAAAGCGATCGCAATGTATTACCAAAATACCAACGACGAAACTGACTATGAATTTTCATGTGATCGAGATAGATAATAAATTTTTTTATTTTTTGTAAGGAGTAGGATAATCCGTAAGGAGACTTCCGGTGGAGACTAGTGCGCCGGGTCCACCAAGAATTCCACCCTTATTAGCAAACCACCCGTTACCACCAAGAAAGCCAGCAGGGTCCAAACGGTCAGTGTAAAATCCAGGTTCGCTCAAGCCAACGAGATTAAACAAACCGGAAGTTGCTGCCAACTGTTTTGCGTTCTGTGGATTGACGGCTGTCAGATTGTTAAAAATTTCTTTAATTTGCGCCAGTCTGTCTTGGAAGAAGGTTTGCGGGGAGAATTGGATTTTTTGAAGCAGTGGCGTCAGGAACCAGGACGCAGGCGTTTGAGGCTTCTGCGTTGCGGTTTCTACCGGTTCAATGTTATCACGGTTAACATTATCAGATTCCTGAGCTTCCACGTCCTTTGGCACTGTTATCAAATCGTTATCAGCCGCTACGGAATCTTTTGGATCATCCTGAGAATTTTTGTAGTCACTTTGGCTTCCATTCTCTATCTCATTTTCGGTCTCGTCTATCGATCTGTCGATTGGCTTTGATCGGACGATCGTAACCTTAAAAAGTTAAGCATGCACTGTTTTGTGTAAATTAAAAAAAAAAATAATAATTAATTTTCATACATAAACCTCCGTATAAAATTATCACAGTGTATCTTCGTGACGCTGCACTTACCAGTAGTAGCACGAATAGACCGCTTGATTTCATTTTACACTTTAATACGATTTTCACGACGAACCTCACAGCTTTTAAGGCGCTTCTAAATCGAAGGATCGCCAACGACAGCGAATATATAGGATTTGCTCGAGCATAATCGCATAAGGGTACCCACATGGTTAACCATAATATTCATATCTTTTCAAATAGACGCATTTCCATTAAGCCACCCAAGTCGCTACTGGTTATTGCTAAACGTATATTGGCTCACCAGGAAACAAGAAGAAATTACAAAACACGTTTATCCTTGCCATAAATGATCTGTTACAAAAAGGGCAGACGAAATGAAAAGCAGAAAAAGCATTTTAGTAAATATTTATTTTTTTCAAAAAATTAAATTTATGGCAATAGCACGTACATTAAAAGCAAGTACAGAAAACACGTAAAATTTCTTGTCAGTCTCTCTATTGCATTAAAATACCATTTTTCCTCTTTTTCCTTCTCTCTGTCTAACACACGCGAAACACTGAAAACAAATGTCTCGAATATTTCCGAACTTAATTTTCTCCATCTATAAGTCTACCTAAAATACAATCATCCGTGCAAGAAATTTCCACGAGTAACATTGAACGAGGTATACGCAAAATTCCAGAATTCACTTAAAAACCGGTCGGCATATTTTTGATTAAGTTTATATATACATATATATAATAATATACAAAGGGGAGCTGTCGGCCGTTAATAAGCATCGGCTTACCAACTCGCCTTGAAGTTTTAAAACACTCAAGAATATATCCAGTCTCTTGCAGCTCAGTTCAGATCCCTTTTTGTCTCAAGGATAACTGTCCAAGTAGAGATTATCAAAGATTTCGCTAATAAGTAAATTAAAGGTTTAAAATTCAGCCCTCAATTATACTCGCTTGAGAACAATAATAATAATTCCCACAATTATACATTATTAAATAATGAAATTCCATCCGCTGCCAAGTTCACGTCAATTCCGACAATTCAAAATGCACGACGTTCATCTCAATCATAATCACCTCATAGTCGCGAGACGTACACGCAATGTTTCTTATATGCATATATTTTCATATATCTATATCTTACACGTATATTATTTCTCGAACGTCACGATCTTTTATCAGTAATTCATTCGATTAGTCGTAATGTCGACCGATCGACTCTCGTGCCGCTTTTGACGCACGTGTGAAATTTTCTTGGAACGAGCGCGGAATACGAAATTTTTCTAAACATTCTTTGAGACCCAGATTACGTACGCCTCATTCGTGCACTGTTCTACTATACATACATCGATACTCGTACAGGTCGTTTCACACGTGACGATTCGTTTCTAATTTTGAAAACGGTACGTATGAAAAAAAAAATACTTTCGTTTGAAAGAAATATATGGATTTTTTTTTATAATTTGAAATTAAAAAAAAAAACTAATTATATCCATCGATCAAATACTCAATATATATGTTATTAATTATATTGTACAACATGTGTGTAATATTTTATTTTACCTGTATGCACGCCGAACGCACTGTCTGTACGTTGGCATCATAAATACGTATAGGTATACGTGGAGGACATCTACGAGAGTGTCTTTCATATATATATATATATATATGGGTGTGCGATGCGAGGACGACCTGAAACCGTTATAAACTTTTCAAGACCAGTCTCGATCCACCAGCCGTTGGACAAAGCTTGAAACAGAAGATTTTCCAGTGCAAATACAGAAAGAGTAAATCAAATTATCGTAGACTATCGGATTTGGATATTTGCAGATTTTAAATATACACAACATAGATATACGTGTTTGTAATAAAAAAAAAAAGGAAATTAGTGAATTTTTTAATATATATTAAAAAATGTATAGACACGGAATTTTTCTAGCTATATTATTAATCACAGGGGTAAGTTTGACTTTACTTAACTCCTGATAATTTTCATCAATCGATCTACGACAGCTGAATGTGATAAAGCTGAATAGATTGTAGCGACGTATCTGTTGGTTGACTAATTAAATCTGTATTAATTAACTTTTCATGAATATGATAATCAATGCTTGTCTTACTAATTACGTAGATGCGACTGGTATGCTAATAAATTAATATAATGTATATACGTCTCTTGCGTTAATCATCCACACGGATTGATCGAATGACGAAGCATCGTGCGACGGGATAATCGTGATGTGAAAAAGTATAATAATAATATACGTGCATCGTTATGCAATTGACGTCACAATACTAGTTCGTGTTGCATAGTTTTGTAAGTTTACAAATATAATACCACTTTCATATATAATTGACACGCAACGTAGTACGTGGATTCGTGATATATAAAAAAAAGAATACATAATAAATTATAGCAGTCGTATTAGCTAGGTTTTATAGCTATTGGTTATTATTCCTTGGTTTAGTTAGGAATGTACATTCCTGATTTCCCCAAAGGATACGAAGCACGCAGAACTGGAACACATAACATTTCACTTGTAAAATGCATTAAGCTGTTTTACTACTGGGATTACATATTTGTATGAACTCTATATATATATATGTGCATATCCTATGGAGTATATAGTTGGTATAGATATATCTGCGTATGTCAGCTAATCGATTCGGTTCCATCATTCAAGGTGAGTCCGCCTTTATATCCGCGCCAGAAATATTTAATTCGAATTTAGTAGTGTGGGTATATATATATATATATATATAAACCAGAATGCTGCTAAGAAATACTTGTTGAGGATACTAAAAAAAAAAAAAGTAAAATGGAATGTTAAATACAAAAAAGCAGTACTGAAATACTTTGTATTCGTGTATAGTGGTTATGGCGTTAATGAGGTTGAATATTAATTAGGTTAGGAACGTTCGTTCAGTCCTTGTCAAATTTAGGTAGGAAGAAAAGTGTCGAAGTAGAGCGACATAGAACAAGATTTATGAAGCGATAGGTCATATACACTGTGTCATTTATATTAAAAAATTTACGAAATAATTAGTTCAATTAGAGGCGATTCCTCTAGTTGATTTGGTAATAAATTCATGAATTAATTTTTGATAATAACGCGATACTTGTTCTAGGTCAGAGCCAATGTTATGAGGAAACCACCGGCATTTAGCAATCCTGTATTTTCGAACTCTTATCTTCCAGCCTCAATGCAGGTAGAGTAAACTTGTTTGAAGTAATTAAATAACGATTAAAATTTTAGATACTTTTCGCTTCTTCCTTAGGTTATCTTTCATGCTGTTGAGCAGCTGAAGAGACTTCAGATAGAAGAGACGCAGCAGGGAAGCAATTTTTCGATTCCGACTACCAGTCCTCATCCGCCTGGTCAACATCAACCATTGTCGACGACAGCTGAGACGATGATTGAATCGTCGACCATCTTGACGACGACTATGAATTCAATGCCTTTGTCTTCAATGGTTGAGACGAGTATCAGTCACGTGGAGGTACCGGAAGTAAATGAAGAGAATGTCGAAATGAATTACGCTACTCCTGAAGTGAATCAAGAAGTGGCTGAAGTCCCTCATGGAACCACAGAGTCAAATTACGAACAGCCGGAAGTTGATCGACAGACCGGAAACGACAGTAGCGCCACCATGCTGGAGAATGAGAAGAAGAAACCCAGTATCCAAAGCGTCGTAGAAGAGATATACGGTATAGTCAATCCCGCTGCTTCTCCGATCTCTGAAAAGGATAATCAAGAATCGATTCAGTCAAAGCATTCAAGTCCTACAAAATCCGTTGAGGAAATTGAAAGAGTCGAAGAAGAGGATGACGAGACAAGGTATACCGATACGGTACTTGAATATTAGTGTTTACGGGGTTTGAGTATTGGAGTAAAATAAAATGTAATTTCCGGTTAAAGGTTTACCTTGCTGGGTGAAAAAGTCGTTCAAGTACCAAGACCCAGTTTAGCTGTTTACTTGAGACGAGCAAAAATTCCACCCAGGGCGTCACTCCAGCAGCTGGCGATGCTGTACGACGCTTTGAGTAAAGACGCCAGAAAGCAGGGTTTTGCCAAATTTTCAGGATACTCAAATGACGTTCTCGAGACTCTGGTGTCTTCTGGAGGTGGTGGGGTCGGTCCTCAGTTAAAAATTTTGCTTGAGAAAACAGTCACGAAGAACGAGTTGACTAGAGAAGATTCCAAAGCGAGGGCCAATGTTGTACTTAAGGACTTGGAGGATTCTGGTAGTGTCCTTTCCACAGACCTGAGACGTCTTGTACCGTTACGCTTTATTCCTTGAGAAAAAATGCGAATCGGGCACTATACTCAAAAACTTTTAAGACTGCTTTCATATTATAACGTGTATGGATGAACTGCCATATTGCAAAAAAAAGTACGTTCATTTTTTAAATAAAAAACAATTTCATTAATTTCTCTTTTTTTCCTGTACATAATAAATTCTGAAATTCTACTTACCGTAGGAATTTATTATATTTAAACTAGCTAACAGCTCGTGTACATCGGTTAATTAAACCTCAACGTAGCACGCGATTTGATGCGATCCGCCATTTGATCACATGCGACTGACACACCGGTAGAATAATAATTGTCCTGATTACTGCAACTGCCGATTATATTGTCGAAGACGAAGCAACGTCGTTCTGCGTACTTCAAAATATTCCTCGAATTGCAGACTTAATTTTTTTACCTCTGTACAGCGTATAAAGAATAATCATTGTCCAGGCGGTACCCTTTGTGAATGACTAAGGTACCTTAGGTTTTTTTTTTTCGTTCTGAAAAATCAGGATATTAGTCATGAGCTCTGTACGTGTTTAATACATATAGATAAAAAAATTCATGGGGCTTAAATAATATAATTTTATATTGAAGAAGAGTCCAATTTGCTACGGGTGTATCCGATACATAGGATTTCTGACTGTAAAGTTATAATATTCGAGTGACATATTATTGGCAATATTTTTTGAAGGTCTCTGACCCATTATGAAATACAGGGACGAAGATTAATATTGTTTATAGTTTCAATGAAGTGTGTTGGCAAGTCGGCAAGTCGTCAAGTACGTGTAAAGCATTTAAAATACATTAGGCAATTCGCAGGGAGTGATTTGGTCGGTTACAATGGCGCAGGAGGGAAATTTCAATTGCATACAATAGGGTTTCTATGAGAATGTTTTAATTTAGGAATGTCTACGTCGCTGAATTACACATTGGTATAAATCGGTTTTGAAATTGAAGGAGCCTTCAGTTGTGTGCACAAACCCTCCAGAGAAAATTCGTATAAGCCTTTGGAAAGTTCGAAAATATTTATTTAGTAAATTTTAGAGTGAATTTTCGTGTAGCATTTGATAAAAATACCATCAAACATGAAAGGATACATTGGATATATGGTACTTTGCGTAAGTATTTCTTTTTTTTTTTTCTAGTATCATTTATTACTGCACTAACTATACGTGTCAATGACACGCAATAATTAAAATATATAGAAACTTACATTTTGTTTCGAATCCTATTAGATTTTCCTGGCGAAAGTGCAATGTAAGCCGCAGATCACGAAACTATTTCCCGTTAAGGAGTTGACGGCGTTTCACGAAAGAACGAATGAAGTGAAGCCTTTGGATAAATTACTTGGAAAATTACGTGCAACCTACAACTTTGTTTTCCGTAAACCGGAAGATACGAGTAACGTAGAAAAGATTTTGTCCAGGGATTCGTCAGACCCGGACGTCGAAGCCTTGAAGAAGATATGGGCGAACGTGGCGCCAACTGTGGCAAATAGTAGTACTAAGAATGCAAATGCAGACGATAGATCGTATGATGTATCTGAAGAGTCTAACAATAAGAAAAATGTACTCTCCATCGATGAAAAAGTTTCCGCCGTTGAAACCAGCACTTCTGTCGCTTCCAAGGACGATTGGCTCGATAATATAGAAGCGCCAAAGCAACTGGATCAATTAGAGTTGACAGCAGACTCTGATGATGACAGTTCTGTAGAATCTGTCACTCCACATTCGACACTGCATATTCCTGTGACGGTCGGTCGCCATCTTCTTGAATGGCTTGGCTCACTTTTGGGACTTACCTATGGGGCCTATGCGAAATTGGCTTTGGCCATAAAAAATACATGAGCCTCCCTTTACAAATAAAACTATTATAAAATAATAGTCTTTCTTTAGATTTAATCAACTTTTAATCGAAATATTCTATAAATTGTATAGCAACGGTATACGTATTCCGTAGAATTGTATGAATAATATGTATAATTTGATGTAAATGAGGAAGACAAATAATACAAGTATGAAAAGATTGACTTTGACTACGTTTATTTTATTCAAAAATATTTCGGTCTGAAAAATACATGTGTCATTTTTCATCTTCATCTTTTGGCAATCAGTATATAATACATGTAACAATGACTTGTTGAGTAATCGGTACCGTATCGTGAAATGCAAAAAAAAAACGCTCATTCGCAAAACTCACTTAATCTAATCAATCGCTTAAAAAAAAGAAAAGGTGGTACAAATATCTTGTTTATAAAAATATAAAATGATTAATGGCGTTAAAGGGCAACCGCCGATTGAGTAAGTGAATTATAATTGATCAAACGATTAAAATACTGAGATTTACATACAAGTCTTTGGTTCTATTATTATGCGGTATAACTTGGGACCCAGACTAAAAAAATTAAATAGTTAGATCCCGTGTCATATATCTATTTACAAAATTTCAACGGACGATTCAACGTCGTTTACGACTTCTGGCAGTTTTATCGTTCACGTTACTCGTACAAAAGTCTTTGTATAATGGCGCGTGCAAATGAAAGCTTAATTTAATCATTAAAAAACTTGTAATGGCCAAACCCTATGCATACAGATTATTTTATTTGGCTAATTAAAAAAAAGAATGTATCCTTCGACGAGATAATTCTGTCAGAATATTCAATCATGCGTTCTTATTCAACTATTGGCATAAGTACTTGGCATGTTATCAGTGGAGCAGTGCCGAGTTTTATTAAGAATCAAAAAGAGAGAATCATCAGTAAGAAAATATTGTCTGTGTTATGTAGTGTTGAACTCTCCATGGAAAAACTGATAATAAAAGTCTTACAAAAAGATAGACATGAAATTAATTCGATGCATAATAAAATTAAGAATTGTTTGTCGATAACAAAACAAAATAGAAAAGAGTAAAGAAAATTCTGCACTAGTGAGCATCATGGTAATATCGTAAGCAATGAAGTATTTTGTATAATTATTTGGTAAAAATATTCAAATTTAATATCATTATGGAAGAGACTATCAGATGCAACATGATAAAGTCATGGTTAATCACAATGAAAATGTTACTCGCTTTGCAATCAATGTAATGCAAATATTAGCATTGTGACTGTAGACTAGATTCATTCGAAAACTATTTCATTTAAAGCTAGTCTTACGATCTTATAATATAGTAATTTGTGGCCAAGGGGCAGTCATTGACTGACACGAGTCAAGATAATTCTTATTGTATAGCGAGATTGTAAATATGCTTTAAGCGTATTTAGGCTCTTTGATTTATTTATCGCACGGGTGCCTGTGCGAATCTTTCCTGTTTTTGCTAATGCCAGAATACGCTTGGAGCAGCTTTACGAACACGTCCATTGTTCGCTGTTACGTGGGGAAGCCGAGAATTCCCGAATATGCAGGAATAGTTGACGTAGAACATAAAATAATAATACATCCCTCAAGATACACCGCGAACTTGTCATGTCGCGAATTTTGCTAAGGCATCGTTCACGGTGCGTTTGCACTATTTAAGGCTGGCAGCCATTTTTCTAATTTTCATACTGGCAATATGCATTGCTTCATTTGGAAGAATTCGCCACTACAATCGATTTTTCTAATCTCTAATTATTCTACGCCTCTGTTTTCTTGGCCATGTAAACTGCTTATTTTGGTACTGCGGCAGTTTATTTTATTATCAGAGTATTAAAAATCTAGAGACCGTCTCTTGCGCCTTGGCATATAAATGCGTGTTCTTCAAGAGTGACCATAAAGCAGTTTTGAGACAGAGGCAGGATTATGTATTTTCATTTTAATGAAAATTAACTGTCAGCTGTTAGCTTCATCGAATGTAAAAATACATAATCGAACCCCAGGATAAAAGTAAACGAAAAGAAAGAAATATCCGAATATTTTGGATAAATACAAATATCCGCACGAGTATCATCAATCACTGTCAGATTATTGCTTTGGAAACTTGCGTGAAAAATCTAACCTAAAACTAAGATGGCATTAAATATCTTGTATTCTGTGGCAGAATTTCATTCATGTTAACTGCTTGTTGTTGTAGCATTGCGCCCTCTCTAAGAGCTTGTTCTTTGAATGCTGAGAATGTTTGAAGTAGATTCGGATCCTTCTGAAGGCTTTGGATATGCTGTAGAAAACTGTATTCCTGCTTAACGAAATTACCATCCTTTGTTACGAAATTCATCTCCTGTTTGATACCTGGGGATGCCGTATCTATACTCTTCTCCAGAATGTCTTTGTTTTCCCCAAAGACGTTGTCTTTCTTGGTTTTACTCTTACGAATACCCAAATGTGTTTGCGTATGTTTGTTTAAATGATCCTTACGCGAAAATGCCTTTTGGCAAACACTGCACGAGAAATTTTTATCGCCAGAATGAATCACATAATGTCTTGTTAAATGTTCATTGCGTTTAAATGCTTTTTGGCACACGGGACATTTGAATGGCCGTTCGTCCGAATGACCACGCATATGTTGATCCAAATGTTCTTTTCTTTTTAGCATAGCGCCACACTCTTTGCATTGATATTTCCTTTCCTGAAAATAAGAAACATACACTTTTAATCTTTTAAGGAAAATATATTAGAAGTTTTTATCGGTATTAACTATTGTAGTTGTAATTTACCTGTATATGTCCTTGGATATGTTGTTCGATGTCAGCCTTCTCAGCAAACGCTAGGTTACACTCAGGACAACAGTATAGAGTAGAACCATCTAAGGCAACTGTAATTTTAATCTCACCAGTTTTCGCCCTGAACTTCATTTTTCGTTCCGTTTTCGGGGAATCCGTTTGTATTTGCTGTTCAACTTTAATAGGATGTACTTGTGTATTATTGTCTATAGAATTATCCTGCTGGCTTTCGGTATGTAGATTCATTTCATTGGGATTTATTCCCATTATCATGTGTTCCGCACTCATGAATTGATTTCCATTTTGTTGTACCTGAGCCGTTCTAAGGACTGGTACAGTAGGGATATTTAGTATACTTTGCGCTTGTTCAACTTTCTGTTCTTCATCCTTTTCCTTTTTTATTTGAGTTTGTTCAGACTGTATTTTAATCAATTGTTGCAGCGTTAGAGGAAGTGATGTTGCTTGTAATTTTTGAAAATATTCAGCCATTGACACACTTTGCTGCTGAAGTTGAATTTGAGAGTCCTGTTGTATTTTAATGATTATTCATATTTAGTTACATATAATTTTAAAATTTGAAATGACTAGTACTTTACATAGCATCCCTTACCGCATTAGAGTTTCCAGCATCAGCTTCATTATTAATGTCAGGTTCATGTTTGAGAGCATTCATTTCAGCTTGTGATGTCGTTGGCAAGTACATATTGGGTATAATTCTTACAGGTAACGTATTTGGCTGCATACTGAGCAATGTTGCACTGTTCTGACTATAGTTTGGAATGTTTATAGCTTGAATACCCTGTTTCTCACAGAGCTGCATTAACGTGTTTGCATCAGGCCATGCTAATATTGTTCCAGGATATTTGCTAGATGGATTAACCTGTACAAAGAACATTCTACTTTATAAACTAAAGTAAATTTTTGTTTCAACATACCGCAAAATCTTGAATCATCTGCAATATGCTTTAAATCTCACAATATTCCATGTTTATGGATTTAGAAGTAGAGTAACAAAATATCTTACCAGAATCTGTTGCTTTGATTGATTTGAACCTGGTGCAGTGGTATAAATTGCAGTTTGTAGAGCATCCAAATGCGTTGCACTGCTACTCGTGAATCCAGCATTCGACACGGAATTCGATCGTGAAGTAATTTCCGAAAATTGGGGAAGACCGCCCTGAATGGGATTATCATTGGCAAAGTTCATTTTCCGTAGGGAATCTCAAATATAAAAGGAAGTCTTCACGCTTGCAAGTATCAGCGTTTATAACCTTAATCGAACGCGGACTATATGTACTATAAAACACTCCCGTTAATGTCACAATGTCCAAATCGCAATTGCGCCTATCATATTCACATTTTTACACGCTAGCTTAAGAGAACCGTGTGCAAAACATGCACCGGGATAAAATACGGGCAATTTAATTAAATTAAAATCACTCTAATCGTCAGGGCATCGTAACGTACGCCAAGCTTTGAGCGTCTTTCCAACATGGCCGCGACAAAGTACTATTAAGGTACTCAACACATTCAAAATAGCAGCTGAATTTTTCGTAGGGTAATAAAACGGCAATTGTGTTGAAATATGTAATTATTTTTAATCAATTATACATGGTAATAAGTCAATTCGCTTAACGCATACGAAGGCAATCAAAGGTGTATTATAAAATAGCATAGGAAAACGTCATAAATGTATTGGCAAGCCTGGAGCATTTTTTTTGTTTACCTCCGATGGTTGTCAAATATGTAATAGTCTGCTTCACAGGTAAAGTATTCATTGTAGATACCATTTTAGATTAAATAATGATTAATACGCATCAAGTCTTATATTCTACGTAAATTAGTTAAACTTAAACAGTGTGTTAAAATTTTTCGTACTGTGTTTGTGGAATATCGAGATTACGGACAGTGAGGTTATACTCTTGTATTTACCATTCATTAAGCAATTCTGAATGGAATGGACTGAAACAAAGATATAAAATGCAATAATTTTATTTTTAGTATCCATCTATCCCAGTGATACATATTGCTAGTACCCTATAAATATAATATTAATTCAGTGAAATATTTGTTGACCTCAGCAGTGATTATTGCACATCCGGTTTATTAGAACATTCTTCAATTTGCATTGGATCTTCATCTGAGTTTAGAAAATGTTAGACTCGTTGACGAGACGCGTTCCATTAGATGACTTGACAGATAGAGCAATTTTCTAATGACTGTTTTTAGTTTTTAATTCAGCAGATCAACCGTTAGGAAATTGAAACCGTGTTCGTCTATGTCCCATTACTTTACGAAACGTATAGAAAGCTTGCGTAAAAAAAGTCGTGATCTATTAGCGAACGTAAAAGAAAATTCATGGAAAGTTGAGAGTAAACTAAAATTATTGCATTTGCAAAATTTGTAAGTTTCTAATAAGTATACGCATTAATAATACTATTCTTTGTAGAATTTTTTAACCATCATATACAAAACAAATAGATGAATATTATACATACGTAAATGACCATATAATTATTACAACGTATAAGACCGATTAAAGTACAAATTTCATTTCAGATCATCGCGCGTAAATTTGAATAAGCAATACCAGATTGCTGAGAGAAATTCAGAATTCTGGAGATTGAGGAACGACTCGAGCGGGGTTGGTGGAGCTCTTTGCCCTGAATACTTTCGTTCATCACCAAAGAATAAATCTCTATCAGCTCCTGACATGACATCAATCGGCCGTATTCTGATAAGGTCCTCGAAAACACATCCGAAGTTAATCCCGGTGAGAAAACCTGCTAAAGAATGCTACTGTTATCCGGAAGCAAGACGAATGCAGTGTCGTTCAAGCAGAACCAAGTACAAGCCGTCTCCGCAGTGCAACTACTGTAGAAATCATTTTGACATCGTTACCGAAGGTTCCCAAGAAGAGGAATTACCTATTTCAAAAGGTCATGCTGTCTGCACAAACCGCGATGAACTTGAAGTGCCTGAAGTGCGAAATAAAATTGAAAATTGTGCAAAAAAGGTAAGCACCTCTGATGAGAAAGATGGCGCACAGACGCCGCTGAGCACAGAGACGCTTAGAAAGGTACAAAAAATCACTTATAGTCCCAGATCACAATTTTTGCGCAACGTGCAAAGTAAAATCTCTTCCCTACACAATTCACATAGGAGTGCATCAGAACCTGTTTCTGTATTAGCATTAAAACGACACACATCGAACATGAGTCAGGATGATAAAATGACGCAATCGCCAAAGGGTATGAACTGCAAAGAATCTGCTAGAACTGACGACGAGGACCCTGAAACAGAACACGCGAAGTCTTTGTCACGTAGACCCGTGAAGAAGGACGTAGCAGTTAATCACAGTTGCACTCATACGAACAAGGATATGCAAATTCCCTCGGAGAAGTCTTCAAAGACAAAGTCATTAATGCGCAGGACGGTAATGTCTAAGAAACCAGAACAGCAGTTTCAGAAAATCCAATTGAAGTCATCACCAAGGAACGTTCGTTTGATCCAGAACGACCGCAATCCCGTTTGCTCCGTACATGCAAAGTGTCGCGGTCATGACGATCAGGATGGAAAATATGAAAATTGCAAAAAATATTGCAAGCAGATGAACTGGTCTTTAAAGAGAAGTAATTTTAATTACGGGAGTGATAATGACTGTGAAAGTAATGACGATCTTAAAGACGTGAGGGATCTACACAAATTTCGCGAACAAAACTACTTCGATACTCATGGTTCCAGTCATACTCTGCTCTCGTCAGGATCCTCAAGATCTTCTGGATCTCTTAGACAATACCAATTAAATGACAGACTCTTTCCAGAGCCTGTAAGAAATATTCACAGAGATGATTTAGTAGTAAGCATACCACCATGTGCCACTAAACAAAGAAAACGCGTTCATTATTTTCCAAGATATATTGTCAGGCAGGAGAAGAATTCATGCGACAAAAATTATAAGAAAAGACGCTGTCAAAGTTGTCCGCTGACAGGTCATGCTATAGATCTGGGAATTTTAAAGGTTTCCCATCCGCCAAATAGTTTGGCTCTGAAATATCAAAAAGGAGTTCCATAAGTGGCACTTAGATTATAGCTTAATTATCTATTTTTAACGATATTTATACCGACTAGCCAAAAAAAGATCGAGTACTGGATTTTCTATTGTACTTTAGGCATTGCTATCACCTTACTTTAATAACAATTATTACCATGTCATACCAGGTCAATGACACCAATTGACAAATCATGATTTGTACAGGCTCAATTATATAATTGCGAAATGATCTAATGGGATTTAATAAACTTCGTATGAGTACACTTTATTAATTAAGTTATCATGACTTTGCATTGCATTTTGACATTTTACATTGGCACAAATTTTATAAATAATATAGCACTTTTAATAATCTCTATCTGTTACCAGTCCTAGTAATGTATTCACAATTCCAACTGATGCGTATTTTATGTCTATTTTTTAGATGTTGTCATTCAATTTTCATCGTCATTTTCTACGCTCCACTAGAAAAATACTTGTTGTTCACATGAAAAACAACCGCTTGGCTACCGCCGCTATAACTAAATTCCCCAAGTTTTTCTCCGAAGCCATAGGTCACATCATCAACGTTTTACTTACATACTTTTTTCGCCCTAAGGACAAGGTCCTTTGACTGATTGTGAGTTTACAACCACTTTCATTATATCAGCACATTTCAATCTTACCTTTTGGTAACTATTTGGTCTGGAGGCCGTAACACGTGCTTATTCATAAGCGTTAAATATAAGTAACCGAGTGGCCACGTGAAGAAAAAAAATTAACGGCATGAATATATAATTAGTGAGAAATAATATAAGTTTTTTCCATTGTGGAATGGTATATTGAAGTAAATATATGCTTAATAAATATTCCTGTGATACGTATAAACATAGTAATTCATAATATAATGACAATATATGTTAATGATAAAAAAAATATTTGAATTATACAAAAGAAAACGGCACGTACAAATAATTCACTTAATAGTTAACGTGCTGATATTTTTAATAATAGTACTACAGGACCAATCCGTATGCTTAATGAGCAATGTTAAATGGAGACTTAGTGTCACCTCTAGGTGATATTACTATTCAAGATGTATTTACTGCTTCTGCAAAAACATGGCATGCGTCATACATTATCTATTAGTGTTTATTATATTGAACATCAAATCAAAAATATGATTCAATTCAAATATGAAAATCAATATGAAAATTCAATTGTATAAATTGTATATCTCAACGAGCCTATTTGGCTTATAGGTCGATTTCTAAACGCTGAGAGAAGGTCAATCGCGAAGAAAAGTCGATTAGACGTCTTTTTCACATACTCGGGTCTACGTGATTCGTTACTCCCATTCGATCAAGGTTGAAATTTATGAGCGGTTCATTAATTTCTCAGATTCGGCTTATATCGAAAAATTCTAATGCTACTTCGTCAGACACTCAGTGACAATCAAATAAAAAAAAAAGCAGAAAGGATTTTGTCAATCATTTTTTTTCTGTCACATTTTTCACTGAAATTCTCAGAACATAAGTACTTGAAAATTCATTGCACGTTTATGCGAATTTTCTAATATCTACATTGTCGTCCTATGCAACTCTTTCATGCGATGCGAAGTTCTTCTTCTTTTTTAGCAATAATCTCTGACCCCTCCTCCCCCCGCCCCCCTCCCCCTTCCTCCCGCTGCCCTATGAATTTTTCATGCACCACCACGGTACACGTAACGTTCCTTGGGAATTTTCATTTATCTCACAAACGATTTATATTCCTTAAATTTGCAAAGCATCCTCGTGCCCCTGTGCACGTACCAATGATAATAGAAAGACAAAACTTGGCCAGCATTCCCTTTTATGTTTTCAATTTATTTTCTTCACTTCACTTTTATATCTTCTCTTTCTCCCTATCCTTTTTCTTTCCTCTCTTGCCAAAATCCTTGTTCATGAATCTTTCATGAGCCACTAGAATGATTTTTCTTATTCCCTTTTCTCATGTCTTTGCGAACTGACGTCATTCACAGTAGATTCATATATTTTTGCATCTTATTTTTCCTTTACAAATCGATGCACTCTCGACGCATTAATAATGCAGCTGGCTAAACAAATTTTCAAATTACAATCTTTATCTGGACAATGGCAATTTTTTTTTGTAATTATATATCGTGTAATTATATATTCGATATTTCAATTCATTTTCCGGATTGTGGGTATGAAACCTGTATATTATTTTCTAGGTTACCTGTGACAAAAATTTTTTGATCATCGAACGTTGTGTGATTAAAATTTTTTTTTTATTGCTAGACTATGGTTAGTATCATTCACCAATGTAATTGGTATGACGCGTAACGACTAATACATTGTTACCTTCGATAAAAGAGTTTTCAAAAGTGAATATAGTATAGCCTATGGTGTGAATGTCATTTCTATAATGCGATCCCAATAGATAAAAACAAGTTGACAATGACGAAGGATAATTTTGAATTGACAGCTAATTGGAAAACATAATAGAATATGCTACGTACGTAGTACTTACTGTAATATATATAAATATATATTTTTTAAAATCGTTGTTGTCCATGACCCACAAATTTTATTACTGTAATCTACGAATTTCTGACGTATTCCAGAATCGCATTAAATTTGTGAATGCCATGAAAACGCTCTCGCTACGACGTCATTAAATCAATTGACGAATGCAAACGACTTTAAATTTCGTAGAATCATCGTAACGTCCTTATCGTCTGTCTTATAACTTTTTCTTGACTCCATCTAATTTATCATTGGTTAATGGAATAAATCAGTGGGGTTTTTCTTTTTTGAAGAAGCGCTTATCTTTTATTTCGAAAAGATTATCGGTTTATAAATGCAAAGATGTTCTTTTGTCTTTAAAATCCAGTAAGTGGTCTGCGAGTATCTTTTGTATTCGAATAATAAGGTAAATAGGTAAATATTGTACCTCTGCATACGGAAAATAATTTACTATGGTATCAGAATACGAACACGTTTTTCTACATATGTGAGAAACAAACGTTTCGTCGTGGAAAGGCCTGTAGAGGTATTCTGGAAAAATACAGCGGTATTCATAACTGATACTAATTTACTAATATAAATAGTATAGCCTCCCGAAAAAAAAAAAGAAATCACGCAAAACTTTTAGTTGCATCAATTAACTAAGTAGAAGGGACATTGGTTTTTGAATTTCATAAACACGCATACCGAGTAAAATTATATCGATAATAATAGTGGAAAATTTGTGCGTTCACGGGACAAACATTTGCTACAATCCTGATGAATCTAACTAGAGATCAATCTATGGTATATATATATATATATATATATGTACTGCTTTAAATAGTTTAACAATTTTTTAAATGATTATTAAAATATTTTTGAAGCTGGAAAAAATAATTTTTTTGAATCGTACAATAATTCGTGGGAGCTCAATTTAGCTGGGAGAATTTCGATTTGATTTTATAAATGAGAATTGCCATCGCCTTTCTAGGAATGGTAGCGCACTCATCCGCGAGATCTACGAGTGGATAGTAACGGTGGCCGCCGTGACGCATCGCAAAACCTGCAATTAGGGATACGTATTTGCTCTTTTGTTATGTGCAAACGTGATGTTGTGAAATGGGCGAGATTTGATGATTTTTGCGCGAGATGTTCTGTCGCGCATGATACAAGGAGAACATGGTGGGGCATCGCGACTCGTTTAAATAGACAGGATAATTGCCGGTGTCTTTCAGTTCTGCTTTCAGTCTACATTCACCGCTCTTAAGGGTATCTTCGGGTGAAAATTCAACGCGAAGCAAATATCTTTCAATTTCCAATATGAAGTCTATAGTTGCATTGCTTTTCGGAGTATTCGCACTTGCGAGCTCGATAGAACTTCGTAAGTGTAACTAGAATTTATATTGCATTACGTGCAATTGTTAATTTTTCTTTGCTGTGAGATCATTTAAAAATTACTTCTAAATTCTATATTTAATTT
>JARQSV010000443.1:2555703-2580680 GCA_030142285.1 Calameuta idolon | reverse complement strand
CAAGCTTTTATCTTTGCCTTGACACGGACAAACATTTCAAAAGTGTGTGTACTCAGAATTTCGTCATTTTTTTGACATGCGAAACCGATTCACATTTACTATTCAGCAATCTTAATTTTATAGTCACTATTACAACATGACTATTCTCTGTTGATAGTGAAGCTAAACTAATAAATTCTGCGAATTTTATCTTCTGTTCGTAGGTTGTCAAAAGTCGGTACATCAATTCTTGCAGGATCTACTTTATCGACTGTCTCTCGTCGATTTATCAGTATGTGGTTAATTTTGTTCCAGGAGATCGACTCAAGTTTATCGCAGTAAGAGCTCCAATAAATTTCATTACCGACTGGATCGCAATTCAAGTTTCTGTTTTCTGCCCGGAAAATATGGACAATCTGAGCGATAATGAGGAAACACCGGTTAAACAAGAAATAACTGAATGAACATCCGTTCCATAAAAAAAAACTACAAACTAAAGGAAATTACTTCCAGATCCAAGACCAAAAAATGTATAGTTACTATGATATTGTGATTCAATATGTAAAATTAAAAGAAAATATTTTTTTATCAAACAATATTTTTAACTGTTACTGAGCCAAACCTTTCCAATACGTTTCAAAATCCCTGGAATCTGAAATATGACTATTAAAGTATTTTCTATAGAATACCTGAGACATAGAATTTTTATAATTATTATATTTCGCAAAGGGAAACTGTAACACTGCTGATACCTAACTCTTACATTGTTTTTGCCAAGTAATACAATGAAGTTCTTGAAAATTTCGTAAAAAAAGTCTTAGCCCAATCATGGCTGAGATAAGATACCTGACAGTATCCATTTCCAAAATTTTTCAAATCCCTTTTCTATTATTTCTCAAAATTCCATAACGAACCAATGTATAAAATATATTACTGCCATCTCGAGGAGCATAAGCTTACTGCACGTATAGCAAAAGATCATGCCAATTAGTTACTGTAGTTCATCGAAGAATTGCACACGTAAAATTTAGAAAATAGCAAAAGACCAACGAATGCCACCGAATTTAGATACGACATACAGCATGGAAACGAGGAAAGTTCTGATCTGTTATACCTCTAAGCTCTGACCTCGTTACCTAGGAAGCTTCTTAACGAACAAAACTGCTCTGGCACTAGATCCTCGAAAGAAATAAAGCCGTCAAGCAGAAAAAAGAAGACATAGACGAAGAAACTAAGATTTTCATATCGTCCCTCACATCGACTTGGATCTTTACGGCGATCGGGCTTTATCCGTCCAGCAAATTAAGCAATTCGGATGCCAGACTCGAATGCAACACTCGGTCAATTCTTTCCTTCCTTGCCGTCAACTTTTCTCATCTTGTACACTCGCCCATCAACATTGCATATACATATGTCTCTTTGGGACCCATGCCTTTTCTCAACGATCGCATGTATGTATATTCGTCCCACTAGTATTGTATATTTTTAGCGAGACAAGTTTTTGCCCTCAGCTCGATTTCAGGGCCCGATCGTCTCGTTTCGCCTTTAGTATTTCGCCCGATTCAGAATGTACCTCGTAAATCGGATCGATCATCGTGGAATTATCCCACCGGACGACTTCTTTATCTTCCGTACGGCGATACGCAAAGTTGACATACGCGCGCGCCTTCATTATCATTGAGACGCCAAAGAGCAAGTAAACTTTCATGGGACCATAAAGCTTTAGTATTTACGATTACCGATATCTTACCTTACCTTTGCGATGCTCGTACAGTTTCCCTTAATAAAAAAAATAAAATCCAAGTCCTGCATTTAAATCCCGTCCAATAATCTCGTGCTATTTCATTCATTCGGAATTCCACATGTAATTTTTTATTACTTAGACAGCTTGAGTGTCAATATTAACCAGGAACTCTGTGGACGCAGTATAGCGGTTTTTTTACGTTTCTGAAATTTTTTCTCTTCTCATCCATTTCCTTAGAACGATGATTCCTGCTTGTGTAATCATCGTAGTCTGTTGCACTTACCGTGGAACGTACGAAACGAATGGCTCCAGTATTCCAGACCGTAAACAAGTTATAAGCACGAGGGAAACATCCCACTGTCTGGTATCTGAAGTTCGTTTCGTGTATGCATACCATTCGTATCTTCCAAGGTCTAACCTAAAAGCGATAAGCGACAGGCCTCCTGGTTAGTGAAGAACTAACTAGCTGAAATAACAAGTTACGGTGGGGAGTGGTGATACAATTCTTAAAAGAAACAAAGACACAAAAAACTTTCTGTTTCTGATTGTTTCCACATTTTACTTTTTTATTTTTTTTTTTTGACAAACTGTTGCAACAATAATTTGCGTAATTTCACTCGGGTATTAAGCCTCGTTTGTTTTACGTCCCAAGAGGAAAACCGTCACGCCATCTTTTCCCTTTCGTATGACACAAGTGGACAGCGGCAAAAAGGAGAAATAAAGAATCCACCAAGCGGAAGATCTCGAAGTCATCTACCCGAATCCGTTAAACTCCGTCGATTCTTATTTTTCTTAAAGATTTCTTCACGATCCTTTCTCTCGGCACTTTTTTGCCAAGGATTATGATAATATTTGTCTTTAACGTTGTATCATAGTCCTTATGCCCAGTACACGGTATAACGACAACAAATAAATTTAAGAACGCACGAAATGCATAATCCACACGGTAAACATAACCGTGTCGAATCTTAAAGTAGTTTGAAAATTTTCATATTCGTCATGCCGCATTTCAATACTGTATATTTACCAGGTTACCGGTTCTCATTATCTCGTTGCACTTCCTTGGCAAAGGGCTTAACGCGCGTCCAACTCAATTGGGACACGAAGCTCTTTTGCAGCTCGGTTCACTGGTTCTGATATTACGAACAGTTTTGCGGCATCAAGGCCGCCTCCTTACTTGAGATCTTGTCTCACGATGACTCACGCCTAGCTTGGCTGGCTGCCTTCCTTCCTTCCCTCGCAAAAGACCACTTCTTGCACTTACACGCTTAACACATACTTTATAGACACTTTGGAGAATGGCGCGCGTCTCTGAGATTGGTCCATGCTGTACGGCAGCATCCCTCAAGAATAAAGTATACATATGTTTATTGAACA
Source organism: Calameuta idolon (assembly GCA_030142285.1). Lineage (NCBI taxonomy): Eukaryota > Metazoa > Arthropoda > Insecta > Hymenoptera > Cephidae > Calameuta > Calameuta idolon. The sequence goes on along the minus strand of JARQSV010000443.1, from coordinate 2,577,580 downwards.
TTGTAACATGAAAATAATATATTACAGGTTGCCTTAGAAACTGAGCGTTATTATTATTATTATCGTGAACGTAAAGATATCTCCGATGGGAAAATAAATTTAACCTTTTTTTTTTTTTACCGAAGACTCTTATTGTTGTGGAAACCTCGTGAGCATTTCGCTCGCCTTGGAGGCGTGCGAGTCCTTAATTAATCTCGAGCTAATTAAATCCAATAAGAATGGATCGTTTCTGGGCCGAGGTTCACTCACTGTTTTGCCCTTCTACTGTTTGAGTATAGTCTACGATATTTCTATGGGATTCTATGGTTCACCGTATGAACTCTGAAACGCGGTGTTTTTGCATGGGGCTTTTACCTTAAGGTTGGTGAAATTTGAAGGTACGAAGATCAATAGTCTGAATTCATTGTGACAGGTATGTAATGTGCTGGGGTTGGGATATTTAGGAAATGACCTTGAACGAATAAATTTTACGAGCAGTTGACCCGCGGCTTGTATCCTTATACGGATCTGGTACCACCAATAGGAAGTATCCTTGCCCGGTCGGTCCGGTCTCTACTCTTGATACGTGGTCCATTGCCGTGTGGCCTCCGGCGAGAAATAATTCCGAATAAAAGTCTCACCATCTAAGGGAGTCCTAAGGACCGTACCTGGTCCCCAGCGTACGTGAAGCTGGCCGACCTACACGATACGGATAAACACGTCTTCTTTACGTACAAACTTTATTTCTACATGTATGTTTGCGGGTTCATGGTTTCTCTTGATGAAATAAAGAAAAAGAAAGAGAAAGGTGGAAATATCGAAAAATAAAACGAATACATGTATGTGTCAGTTATGAGTGAGAAGGTGAAATAATAATTTATTATAATTATTATTTTTTTTTAATAAAAAAGAGTAATCGATGCTTCGTAATATTTATTTTTTTCTGTGAGTGATAAAAGATCGAGATCGCTTATCTTTAAATCTGCATGTCTCGATCTACGATCTAGATTAACTGAGTTTTCGATCTACTGTTATCGGAACATTTATCAGGATCTTTATTTTCTATTTCTTGTATCTGACATCTTCTCTTTGCATGGATCCTATATGTGGTTGCCTTTGGCTTATTTTGTAATAACGTTGTGGCAGTGCCCTTAGTATTATTCTCCGATTATTAATTGTCGTTCTTATAACTTGGGTGTGGTACGTACCTTTATCTTTTTTGTTTCTTTTGATCTTTTATTTCAGTACTTATTCAGAAACAATAATCGTGCGTGTCATAGGCATTTGTAATTGGAGGATTGAGCTCTCTTCTTGGGTGGGATTCAGTTTTGATTTATTATTCGACCATTGCCAAGAAAAATGTCACACGATTCTCTTAACGATTCGCAAAACGATCCGCACTCGGATTCGTGTCTACTCCATAATGCAGCGGCGAAACGCGTCAGAATTACTAAGAGAAAAAGTCAAGTATGCCCTTAAACGTACCGGTTGCCCCGGTGCAGTAAGTGCAGCTCTATTGAGTCCTGCACCCACAGATCAGTTGAGACTATATATATATATATATAATCTGGAAATTTTTAATGGCCCTATTTGGAACGGTCACGTTTAAAGCATGGAAATGTGAACGGTAGTGGATAAGCGTAGGTACATACATCCATATGCTACACGAAGTCTATTCAGTTGATGAATAAGGGAAGGAAAGGAAAAGAAAAAAAGGGCTGATCAAAGAAAATCACACTTGGAAATGGAAACAGTTTTGCATTGTGAGAAGCCATTTCGTTTGCATTGAGTCTTTTGATGAATAATAAAAAGAAAAAAAGAGGATGAATTAAGTCGAAGAAAAAAATGTGAATTTTAACAGAAAAAATTTTGAAAGGTTCCTCAAGAAACGATCGTCCCGCGTTCCTGCGTATTTCTCCTATGACGGTCCGAGACGTCTGGACGTCTTTTAAAAATAATGGAGGCGCCTCGACACGATTTCTTTATTTTGTTACTTTTTTATTCATTCTACTCGCGTTCCGCGTGTCTGGTCTTCCTTTTTGATTCTTACGCGGGCCGATCGTGCTGCCCTCTGTCGTGAAATAAGGCAAGATCGTGTCGCGAGAAGACGAGGAGTGTGGAAGACGCTTTGGGACTCGTATATACTGGCGCCTTCATCTTCTTGATATACTCTAATTTTATTTCCTTTTATTTTTCGCTCTTTATTCCGCTCGAGAAGATACGCTCCCTGCACGTAAAAACGTACGAGATTTATCGAGGAGTCGACATATTTTTTTTCCTTCTTTTCTTTTTTTTTACTTCTCGCACTGTACTCCTTCACGACAAGGACTTGACCAGCAGCGAAACTTCCACACTGGCGAATATAATTTTCAAGGATAGTCAAGAGGTTCATGTACCTACCAAAGAACACAAGGCAAATTTCCATAGATTCCTGACCATCCATCAAAATCTAACCTTCGAACCATGAAAGACACATATTCACCATTTAAACCAGCGCCAAATGTACACGTGATCAGATACATATCCATAGCCACTTTTGGACTATTAATCATACGGATGAGTGAGACATTATTCAATAAGCATTGAATATATCAACATCCTTTTTTAATAACTCAAAAATGAACAGATGAACGTTAAGAATCTGATCTGATTTCTATGTCGAGATTAAAATCAGATAGGTTATGTAATACTGTAATAGCCACTTGTCAATATGATCTGTATAAATTATTATACCGATCCCAAAGCAAACGTTGGTTAAATAATTAATATTGTATAGAATAAAGAAAAATATTGTTGTAATTATATTTTTATATTTTTATACTACTTATGACTTTATCACAGAATATACATACGTAGGCAGTAGTCAAGCTCCAAACGGAATCCCGATGGTGGTTGTTCCGGGGCTGAAAATAATCAACTGCGGTCGCACGAACTTTCGACCTGCGGCGAATGCAACAAGAATAAATCCTGGCAAGTCTCACTACTATAAGCACCCGCGTGCGGAGGCCTCAAGCGTTCGCCATCCTCGTGTACTTTTTATTCCGTCGCAAATGCCAGGCCACCGGGTAAAACGAATAATTAGTATACACAGTCTAAGAATAGACGCCACCGTAATGTCAATGTCTTGGCTAATTTCTGCCCGAAAGATATACGAATATATACCCAGAAATGATAATAATGTTACATTCAGAATAATAGCGAAGAATAAATAAAACAGATAAAGCTCCATTTTAGCTATGAGTAATAATTTCTAACCTCGAGGAGAAGATAATATTTTCAATGTCAAGTATAACCGTGGCGAAATGGAATATCGATTTGGACGTAAATTAAAACCACGTGGAAAGGCTGCTGTTTCCCTGAACTATCTTATTCGACGTTATTATATATATATGGAACATATTTCCCTATTTAGAATAACCTGGCGTTACATTCGCGCGAATTTACTCATGAGTAATAACACTCGAAAAGTTACAGTCATAGATAGACATATACGGACACGAGGACTCCAGTTCTCAAAATGGCCAAGCCAAGGCTCTGAACTTCCGTGTCTCGTTCGCGCGCTCTGTATTTCTCATTCCGATTCTCATTTCCTTTAGGTATTATTATACGCCGGCAGTACGGCAGTATAACGCGTCGAACGTTTATGCGAACGCGCGCGTCCCTCAACTGCCATATTTGAATTTAATAACATCGCGGCTGAATGCAGCGCCAAGCGTCGTGAGTTAAAATGGAATTAAACATCTGACACGGTCACGTCGTTCTACTGGCCAAAATTTATATCAACTTTTGACACACAGTACACTGTATGTACACGTAAGTGCATAATTAAAAGGATTGTAAAAAATCAAGTAAGTCTCGATACTAGTAGACAAGGTATGACCACTAGCGGTTCTCGTCTATTTGTACCACGAGGTAAGTCATACGAAGATTCCTAACCTACAATGTGTTGAAAAATTCTTACGTTCTGATAAAGTGTCTTTTTTCGACTACCTTGCTGTATCATTAGCCGAGAGAGCAACAGGTGAGATTGTTTTGGAATATCCGTTGGAATTTTATGGATAAAATGCAGTGCCGCACCTCAATGCGTTGCGACGGGAGAAGTCCAAGCGAATGTATAACAAACTAACCTAAAAATCATCTAATCCAGTGCGTGGGCAGATTCTTGGCCTCGTCTTGGTACGTTACTGCCATTGTTCTGTCCGTCAATCATCAAGCCTACCGACACAGCAGCGACACTCTACGAATCGTTTAAACTGGCTCAGCCACCACAGCTATTCGTTTCGATCGTAATTGCGCGCTGGTGGTAAGCCACGTTCTTGATTCTGACATTAATCATTTTCAGACACGTGGCATAAGGTGGTGTCTACTGAATTTCACCATAAGAAACACTCAATGAACTCGATGCACATAACTTCCCATAGTCAAGTTTCACTTGGTAAGTACATGTGGACCTGTAGATTATTATGAGAAGTATATACAATGCAGAATGCAGGCGTTCAAGCGAACGAAAAATTGCAATATGATTTATCCAGGGTACACGAAGGAACGTGAAAGGCGAGAGGAAATAAAAAGTAAAATCAAAGCTGGAAAGAGGACAGAAACGTGGATGAGAAAAAGTTAAGTAAAATCTTGAAGGAAGAGACGTGAAGATCACTGGAGGCTGCTTTTTTTTCTTCTGGGCGTCTGAGTTGTAGTCTGAAGTTCCTTCTCTCATGCTTGAGACTTCTGGTTTTAAGACAAGGCTGCAGGCGGTGACATTAACCCCTCATTAGTGTGAAATATACACACCTTGCATGCTTCTTCAGTAGGCTTATTTCGACCTAACGCTGTAACGTTGTTGGGACGTGTATTTACATTTAACATAGAGAAACAGTGGCCTGAGGTAGCTAAGGTCGAGCCTCGTCATACCTGTGGGTGGCTGCGTTCGCGATCTTGTACCAGCCTTGTACGCAAGGACCAGGATTATTTATTGTTTGTATATGGCAACCATGGACAATCAGAATGCCATAGGTTAAGTTCATCTTCATGACTCTGTCATACATTGCTAAAAAAGGCTGGGACTTTTTTGAGGACCTTCACACGAGAATCCCGTGTAGCAATCGTCTCAGTCATTAAATTCCGATTGAATTTGAATGATTAATTTACAACTGGTCTGGTTTTAATAGATACAAAATTTTTAATGAGTGTAGCATGATTATTTGGAAATTTATAATACGCAATTTGTGCTATTGATTACATTGAATATAATACCGTAATCTTGACCTTATGGAATCGATCGTTTGAGATTAATAATAATGAAATTTAATGGCTACTTATTAGAGGATCTATCTTTAGAAAGTTTTATTCGTCTGAAGGAAAGGTCTGTTGATGGTCCCTTTTAAATTTTTTCAATTGAACTCTCTCGTTTATTCTGTTTGGACGGGAGGCAAATACTACTAGTTTTCTCTACTAACTATTGGCTGGTGGTAAAGGCAGGACCGTATAAATTGATGGTACAGGGTTATGCAGTATTTTTTAATCTTGCTCAAATTTCATAAGATAATTTGGCGACATTAGTGGTACGTATGGTCACGCTTTGCGAAAACACCGTGATGTTTATCGGTTTAAAAGTTGTTTTCCATAACGGCGATGACTTTCCATTGTCGTTTACGCACGTCATTAAACGGTCTGATTCTTCCACTTTCGATTTCACTTACTTCTGTACCAGTAAAAAAAATTACCGGTATACTTCAACGAAAGCCATAGCACTTCCTTCCTAAATTAATCTATGAAAATCCACCTTGATATCGCAGACTCGACTCCGACATTATTTCTTTGATTTTTTTCTCTTATACGATAACACTAGTTAGAATAAATTTCACTTTACAAGTGCCACTATTTGATTCACTAAAACAACTGAGATCAGTACCATCACCAAGAGCGCATAACAATCTTATAGTTTATGAAGTCCGAACAAACGCATTCAAGGTAATCCCAATGTCTTTTCTATTATAAAAAATCTCTAAAACATCTTCCGTCCCTAGGGAACCCCATAAAGTGTACCCCAACAACAATCCGCCCCTGATAAAATAAGTAAAACGCGTAGGCAGAACCGAACATAGAGTCAGATGATGCCAGAGGCACCTGTGCCGCCCACAAGAATTGAAAAGGGCCTCAGGCCCAATCAGAAAGTCCTATCCTAACTCCTTACCGCTCAATTAGTCGACAAACGGTTAATATAATGAAATTCGACGTTTGCGCCACATTCACGTCGAACACGGAAGCCCGTTCTCGGCCAAGTCGACCAGCCACAGATGCTGCACGATACAAATATTACATGCGCGTGTACGAAAAAAAAAAAAAAATCCTCGTTTCCTCAGGTATCCTTCCCATACTAATTCCCAGCAATATTTCATCGTCTATCGATGCACCAAGATAATCGTTACGGCTATTAACGTGTCTGGGCGATTAAAGAAATAAATAGATAATCTCGCAATAAACCTGAGGACAAGACTCGAAGGTTTCCTCCGTAGGAGATCTTGGCGAAGGAACCCGGAGTACTCTTGACTCACTTTGTGCTAATTAAAAAACTCTTTTCCTGGAATATCATACGTATATAGCCACAATCGTAGCTATACATATTACATACACACATACGTTGCGTATCTAATGACACAAGATAACACACTAATACGCGATTATCTTATAACGTGTAATGCACGTATTTCTGATGAGTACTCTAAAAAAGGCCTCTTCCGAGACACGCGTATCACGCGGATGTGTATTCCGTTGTTGCTCCGAGAGGAGAGCCGTCTCGCCATATCCGGCAAGGACGCTAGTCCCGTACGGTATTGGGGCCTTATAATGGGCCTCACTCTCTATCTACGCGGCGAGTCGACTGTGTCGCAAAAGCCTCGCGAAAACAACTCTCCGTTCTCTTCGTACCGAGCGGCGTCTCTTAGCGTTTCCTCTACCTTGCGTTTCTTTCTTTCTTCTTTTTTTATTTACTCCTTGGCTTTTACTTCATTTTCTTCTTCGTCCCATTCAGAATACTCTTTGGCAGGAACGGTTCCTTTTTTTTTTATTTTTTTAAAGGGACTTAATATCTTTACGACTCGTGTCTCCAACCACTTGGAAAAAGCTTAAAGCTTTCCTCGTGACTGGTGTCACGTGATCTCCCTGAGGACTCTCAAGTTAGGTGAAAGAATATGCTCTTGCGTTTAAGTACCGTTTGTAATGGCGCATAAGTATGTCTGTTGCGCACACAGGACGCACTCGTGACAATAATAGGGACGGATCAGCTTTGACAAGACTTTTGGACGAGGCGAAGATGGTTTCATCAAATTTGATTGGAGGCCATTCGATTGGATCATCTTTTTTTTTCGCGTCAATTATCTGCCGAGTGGTGCACAGACGCCAGCAGGGTAACTTTTGGTTACTGTGTGACGTTGAAAATTTGATAGGGATACTTTGGAGGGTATCGGGGAAACAATAGAGTAGAGTGTGGGATAATTTGAAAAAGGTTTGTAAAAAATATGAGATTACGAATTAGGTATCTGTTTTTTTTTCTCGTTTATTCGTTTAATCCTTTTTTAATATGAAATTCTTTTCATTTTACAACTCGTCGTCGTAGATAAAATAACGTAACGTAGGCAACATCGTGTATAATTATAATTGTCGTAATTTCCTCGACAATAATAATCATAATAATATATATATATAATATAATATAATATTGATATCGTAATAATTAATATTATTTGTTTAACCTGGTAAGACCGTTCGATACGAAAGAGGGCAGAAAACGCGCGAGTGACATTAGTTGAACGTAAATGGATTTGAAACCATGAAAATAGTGTGAATCGCAAGCGATTTTTTTTTTTTTTTTCAAAAATAACAGAGAAATACAAAAATGTACGAACGAGCGAGCAAGCGAGGACGTGGCTCGTTAGGTATTTTTCGAAATTTTCGATTAGGCTCATCGAGGATAATCGTTATAGTATCTATTATTGGGTCGTACTTAAGGCCATTTTTTTTACTGGGACTCTTTAGGGCCCATTTTCGTATGCACCTATCGAAAGAGACGGATATAAAAGCTCGTGGGCCCATAATGACGATCCTTCGATATTTCTGTGTGCTCGATTCTCATGGCGAACACGGCACATGTAATAAACGCGTGTGCTTTTTGTCGGGACTCGTGAAAACATAAACGAGAGAAACGAAAGAAGAGAAAAAAATTAATTTTCAAACGAGTCCCCCCCCCAAAAAAAAAAACAGCGACGCGTCTCGCGACATTGCGCGATTCCTTAACTAAACGGTTTACTCGTTTCTAAATACTAAAAAATATTTCAGGTTCATGCTTCCATTTTTTATAGCGCGATATAACGTATCGCTACGAGGAATTAAAATTTCCATATGGTTTTGCTTATTGTTTGTATCTTTTTCTTTTTTTTTTTTTTCTTTTCTTCGTCCTCTATCATTTCACATTCTAAAATATAACCCTTAGCGATAAATGGTTACCCCCCCTTTAACTATAGGGCATTATCTTATTTGCTTACTAAGACACTTGGTACAAAAAGGATCTACTGTCACTTTTGGTATAAAAACATTTAAATATTGGAATGGTATTTATATATCTGATGATACGCTATCTATGCAGTCTGTTCGGGGATAAGTTCGGCCATTCTTTTTTTTTTCCATTTTTCCCTACTCTATTCTTTTAATCGGGTTCTCTGTACACTAGGGGTCTCAAAATTTTTTTTCCCACAGTACATCAGTGTTTCGATCCGTAATTTTTGCCACGATTTATTTTTTTACTTTCGTGTCGTTTTTGATCCGCATACATTTTTTAAAAAACTTTTTCTGTCTTTTTCTATAAATCGCACCCATTATTCATTTTTTTTCTACAGATTGTACTCATATGTTCCAGTTTTATCGTTCAAGCATAGTGCACAGGTTACACGCGTGAATGTAATAATAGTGCGGAAAACGTCGCGAGCAACACGTAAATAAATTGTCTTTAATAAATACAACCGATAGACTATATAAATAAATAATTTCTAAATAGAATCGTCGATACGATTCGAACGATTCACTTAATTGCAATGAACTCACTCAAGGAGCCTTTCAACGGGCGACACCCAAAAGTCCAATTAACTCGCATGGGAAGCAAATTGATTCGGGAAGCCATTAATATAACGCAAGACGTGTATAATAACATACCTATGCATACGTAGAACTCGACAGAAATCTTTCTCGTTCTTCCGTTCAACCTTTTTAAGACCGACTTTAAAGAAAAGCTCGAAAACGCGATAAACTTCATCATTCTCTTAATCTTCGTTAACCTAACCTATACCGCGCGAATGGATCTTCATTGAGAATTTTTAAAGAACAGTAGTGGACGATTTCGAAAAACACTAGGATATCTTTCCCATACCCATACGTTATGAAAAATAAAAAAAAAGAGAGTTGTTCGAAATCAGTCCCATGTTATTGGTATAGCAAATGACATCCTTTTTTTTTTAATTATTCTATAAAAATCCTCGATGATCTAGAGACACCACAAAATCCTGATTTCACGATCAACATGCGAATAGAAAGAATAGTGTATACGATTTTCTCTCTTTCTTTTCCAGCAGGAATTTGCAAATTGATCACATTCTATTATTTTTTTTGTATCGACTCGTTCACTCGTTATCCCCAATGAGATAACGACCCACTCAAACACTATCGGACGCTACGGACATGGGCCTTTTGTACACGGGTGCTGGTATCCTGGAAAATCCACCGCGTTCGGAGGCCGGCTTAGGATCCTTCCTAGGACTGGCGACGACTTGGACGTCCTGGGGTAGAACGACAATGCCGTTGCCGTCTATCCAGGCCCTGGTGAATTCCAGGGTCGGATCGCTCTCGTTACCTGGTGCACCGGTGCCTTGATAGTCCTTTAAAAAGTCCTGCAGTTTCTGCACAACTTCTTTGTCGTCCTCAAGATGTCCTACCTTTTGGAGAATCTGTTCCAGAAGTGGGTTTGCCACCTTGGTGGGCGATGACTGTAGCGAAGTCGAAGGCTTGATCCTGCGACCGTTCCTATCGTACTGTGGTCCGTTACCATTCGACGGACGCGGTAGGCTCTGCCTGCCAGGACTCCTCCTGGAGAAGCTTGACGAAGTACTGGTATTGGTAGTTTGACTGGCTGGATTTAAGAAAGTGTCAGCTTGTATACTAGGCCTCTGACGAATTTGTCTTCCGTTCCAGGTGTTGCTACCCGACGAAGTCTGATTTTGACCTAGCATCAATCGTGGCATTCCGGATGCTTTGCTCAGACTTCCCGTAGGAGGTTTCCTCAAGCTGGTCCTTCCACCGCCACGTTTCAACGGACTTCCTTCCGGACTGGAATTACCGTCTCTGGGAGTCCTACTTCCTGAAGATGCTCGTGAGAGATTGCTGCTCTCACGTACGATGGAACCGGCTCTGGGTGTTCTGTCACCGGAAGAGGAAGCCACGCTCCTCGAAGGGGACGCCCTCAATGGACTCGAAGGTCCAATCCTAGTCTTTCTCAGACCCGTCTCGATGCTCTCTGTCTCCACGCAGGATCTTTCAAAATCCGTTTTCGTAGGTTGCTCTGTAAGAAAAAAAAAAGAAAATATATAAAAATATACATAAGACCATGAAATTCCAGTGTCGCGTAAAGCAGACTTAAAGAGTTGAAAAAAAAAATAGTATTAAGCAATAATCTTCCCGCATATTAAGCGATCGACTCAAATCAAAAGTCCACGAGCCGCGGGCCACATGTAGGTAACTGCGCGTTCGCCGAATGGCGAAATCACCGTTACACCCACGATCCTCCAAAAGTTATTATCCAGCCGTAGTAAATTGCGACTAGTAAAAAAGAATGAAGTTTGCCAAATTCGTCCAGACCGGCCCGGTTCGATACGCGAATCTCTCTCACTTAGCATAAAGCGTAGGTAGACATACTCGAGCAACCGAAAAGAACGAGTGGGTACCGTACAAAAAAAAATTACGAGTAATGACACAACATTCGATTTTGTTAACTAATAACAACATATATGTATATCTACAGCAACGAAAAAAAAGAAAAAAAAAACCATACGATGTACATCAAATAATTAAAATACAAAATATTCTAAACTACCATGCACTTGTTCGTCTTGTACCATGGAATTCAAGGTGAAAGAATCGAGGCATTGTCTTGTATGTTTAATAAAAAAAAAAATATCAGGCATACTCTACACATCATTTAAAGAATGCTAGGACAAAATATCTACGTGCTTGAGAAATTTCAATGCCTCCGAAACAAGGGCATCGTATGTGTGTGTGTATATATATATATATACAGCTCCAGCAATACTTTTCACATTAACTTTGCGCCTGTTCAACGACACCGCGTTGTTATTGAGAATCAAATGTTGCTGGCGATTGTTCGGAGGACAGGTTGTTGCTTCGCCCACGCTCCGAGCGATCTCTCGTAGTCGGTCGCTCGCTTAAATGTCAGCCCAACCTCTTCTCAGTTTCATACGTGCTCCGTGCACTTTGAATATTAATGTGGTCTACAGGGTGGTCCAAGGAGAGGACACTCGCAACAAGATGACCTACGACCCGGGTCTACAGTTTCCACGGGAACTGGACCAGCACGCTGGATCATCAGATCCGTCATGGCGTTACAAAAGAAACCTTCAAAGATTCTCGACGTGTGACGAGAAAAAAAAAAAAATACGATTTTCATTAAACATATCAGCAAATCTGATCAACAATGTACATGACTAGCTTGAAGCTTTCATGAAAACCCTATAAATCCTTTTAACGTCAGCTTCTTAAGGAGTAGAATCACATCGTCCGATTCGCTCATGGTGCGTGACCCGATGATCGATGATCGCTGGTTTACGCAAAGCAAACCGTAGACGATTCGTGAGTAAAATAAAAATTGTATAGTAGCCACGGTCGCACTTTCGTAAAAAAAACTACCAACCGGGAGGTAAACACCAGTGGCAGAAAAAAAAACCGAAAGTAACGTGCGTTAAACTCGCAAGCGACTCAAAGTACTTTAATACGCGTTAAACTAATTCTACACACATAGACACAACAATCGCATGGGAATAGCGTCTAGAGACTTCAGCAAAGTGCAAAGTCTCGAAAGGTACCTCACAGTAGCCAGCGATACGCGCAGAGATTATTTTAAAGAAAGTTCTCTGAAATAAATTGAATAATATTTGAGCACACGTCAGTTCCAATAAAAAAGCTAACACACGTTATATTACTTATGCGCACTGCGATTCGTTTGACTTGCTCCGGGTAATGATCGTTTCTGCATATAACTCCAGCGCTGTACTTAATGTACTGCTTATTCAGTACCCATATATTATTTATATACTGTATATATTAGATAGGGGGTTAGGTTATGTGTACACAGTCTTCGGTATGTGCTTAATAGAATCCCAACGATAATACGTCAGGAGTCGAGATAATGAACTCTCCATAGCCTCCGTAGATGTCTTGTCTCTGTACAGTACAAGTACATGTGGTTATAACGAGACGGTAAATGCGCGGAGCGCAACGCGTAAGCCGAGATAGCGCAGTCTCGAGAAGGTAGTAAAGTAAATGCGCCTCGCTCTCCATTATTAAATCGAATGACTCGACCAGCCAAGTCACCACGTCTGGTTAGTTTGCTCGAAATATTTCGCACCGTCTTGGACTTTCTTCGCAGCGGGATGCGAATTTTATCGTGATTTCTAATCGTCTCGAAGGCACAGCCAAAGGTAATATAGGCGGATCCCCGTGTACGTACACGGATGTACTGGAACTGCAATGCGAGAAACGAGGGTAGAAAAGAGGCACTGAAAAAGAATCACAGAACGTCTTACGACAGTTGCTTTCCCGCATTGACATTTTCAAACTTTCAATATTTCGCCATGACACGTAACGCCTTTTAACCTAACCTAACCCAATGCAATGTCATTGGATATACTAGGGATTGGGTATAGAGCTAAGGCGTTGGTTCTAACAGTTACTCACTATGATAGTCAGCAACCGTAGGCGATCCCTGCGTACTGCCGGTACCATTATTAAGGTTGGTACCGTTTGCTGGTGGTGGCTGCACTGCGCCAAGGCTTCGATATCCTTCGTCGGATACCTCGCTGCCATTGTCCGAATGTTCGCCGTCGCCCTGAGGAGATTTTACGTATTGGGTCTCCTTGGTGAACGTTACCGGACTTTCGGAATCTTCCGAGGGTTCTTCCTTGATGGCTGGTGGACTCGGGGTCGGACTACGACTGCTGGAATCCTCTCGGCACTTGTAATTGTAAATCGATGGCTCGTACCTAGGGCTGTCGTCCTTGTCGACTGTACGACGTGCCACGCCACCCTCCACCACGTATCTCTTGGAGAACTCCTCGGACAGAGGTACCTTGGCACGGATCTCTTGGTGCAGGTCCTTCTTGGGATCCTGGACAGGGAGAAGTGGACTCGTGAGTACATGGAGAGCATTCTTATTACAGGACTCTTCTTTGGTAATTTCGCGTGGGTGCGTTTACTGACTTTCGTGAGGTCGTGATTCACGTTCTTTTACGTAATACTACTTGAAGCTACGTTTTCTCTTATTCTTTGGGGACGTAAGAGTCACTCAATTGTTCACGACATCTTCGGACAGGGAGCATAAAAGAAATTTGTGCTTAGAACAATTGTACAGTAATTATTCGTTACCTGATAGTTGTCTTGATATCTGCTGTGATACATCTGCGAGCGTCCGTCGTATTTGACCTGGCGAATTTCTTCGTTTAGCGCCTTCCTGGTGGAGTCCAGTGTACCCGTGCATCCTAACCTGGATTGGTCCACCTTAGGAGTAGGACTACGTGATCTAAGATTTCCGGTCTTTGGCGTAGGGGACCTGGACCTCTGTTTACTCAGGTCGACGGCGTTGTGTCCTGGACTGCCCAAGAACTTTCTCTGAGGAGTTGGACTTCTGGATCGATTGCTTGGGTTCTTCCTCAGATCTTCGCCCAGGTGACGATTTGCACGGTGTGGCGTGGGTGATCGGGATCTGTTATTGGAGACGCTCCTGGATGTCTGTAGGGACAGTGGTTGTTGGCTCTGGGATTGAATAGCACCGCCGCAGGAACCCACGCTGGAGGCTGAACTCCTGCGCGTTCTTGGAGGTGATCTAGACATTTGATTAGAAGGAGTTCTTAAGCTTGATCTTCATTGAAACGTACAATATAAATTTACTCTTTCCTACTGAAACAATCTTTTACATTGTTAGCAATTTTTAAATATTGACCAACCGTTCATAGTGCACCTGCGCACTGCCAAGATCGAAGGAGCCGCCTGCTTTCTGAATCAGCTTGGCCGAGATGGTCGAGCGATGAGCTATGGACAACAGTTTCTTTAAGTTGGCACGACGAGACAAAAAAGAGTTCCTTTCGCGTAACGCAAACTCTTGGCACAGATAAGACATTGGACTTATCGATCCTGACTTACAAGTTCGGCAACGGCAGGGGTCGTGTTTGTCCAGATAATGGCTGAGTGTGTCCCAACCACCTCCGACGCGCACCATCACGTGATTCCTGAGGATCCTCACGAAAATGAGAACTTTCGTGTCGCCGATTCGATACTTTCCCTCGGACACGCGGATCATCGGAAACTGCGTGGGACAGGTGCACCTCTCGACCAGGTCGCGGACCTGTAAGACAGACAAAAAAAATCATCAAAATAAAATTCACGAGTCATCGACCAAGTCTAAGGACTTTTGCCGTGTTAATCGACGTGGCAAACCTCTCAAGATACTTTTAATGTCTTTTCTTTGTATCACCCTGTATATATATAAAGAGAGAGAGAGAGAGAAAGAGAGAGAACCTGTATTCTGTGGTTAGCGATATTAGCTTTAATTACCCTTGGAATTTCACGCTCCTGTCAATAATATCGAATTTTCCCGCGCGATAGATTCAACTTTGAGAATTTCTTAACAAAGAATTCCAATCAAAGCCAAACTGGGTTTCTCAGTGCGGAACGTGGGTTGAAAAGAAAAGAAACGATCAAAATTTCTTCTCGTTCCATCTACTTTGTAATTAAGAGTCAGAAAGAAAATCGAAAGTCTCATAAATTCAAGAGGCATTAAAAATACCTTCAATGACAAATATTTGCATGACCCAGAAGGCCGTGAAAAAGTTTTCTATAAAAAAATCCAAATAAAATCTCATCATTTTTTCAGATGCAAATTGTAATTGACGTGCATATGAAATTCCGTATAGAAAGTAGTACAGCACCAGACAGGTGTAACCGTCAGCTGTCATTGCTACTTCAGAGGCTTTATTAATCGAGCGTAATTAAACTGTCAATAACAATTAATAATGGCGTAACGGTTCAATATTGAAAACGATGTAATCTCGAAGCGCGCGTGCACATAAATGCCCTGTGTAAACTGCATGCAAGATAGTAACGGACAATTAAATTGAAAGCTCTCTCTCTCTCTTTCTCTCTCTCTCGTACAAAGGACAAATAAATAAAATATCCCTAGTCGAACAAATCAATTCCAGTATTGTAATAATCACTCGTGTATGCTCGTGACTAGTCGGCAATTGCCGACAAATAAATAACCTAAAGCGTAAATAAGCGGTCGTAAATAACAGTAAAAGTACGACCGGTGCCCAGCAAGTTGTACGAACGAGAGACGTATTGCGAATATCGATTACTGGCGCGCAATTCAAATCGTCGATTAGAACAGAGAAGAAAAAAACTGATAAAAATAGAATTTCAAGAAACAAAAAATGGCCGCTTCAAAAATCACATACTGATAAAACGACCACGATTAACTTATGGTGGAATTTCCATAATTTTCGCAGCCTAGAATGCCATGCTACTCAATACTAGAACCTTTATTATTTATGGGGATTTTTACAGGCTGTTTCAACCGAATTAGTCCCTCTCGACTGAAATTTCGGTATCGTGAAAAGGCCTTTAGGTAGAAATAATTAAAAAAAAAATCCTTAATACTAATAAACATTGTTACGTCACATGTCGGAAAAATCATTAAGCTCATAGATCATTAACCACAATAAAAATCGCATAATTGTTAATGATCCTGTTCATGCGAATCGTCTATACGTATATATATATATATATATAGGTATATACAGGATGTAGACAATTAACAGGATATATCGGTAAGCGAAACGTAACATGCTCGAATCTTATCATCGATCGATCGACCTAATAGGATCGATTGCGTACCAAAGCAAATTGTCGATATAAATGGCAACGACTGTAAATCGATATCGATATCGATTGCGAATATCGAAATGGGTCCCCTTATGAATCGACATATGCATTGTCCTTTACGGCTCCAGGATACCAGTGAAATTTATTAAGGACAAGCGGTGCAAATCAATCGAATCCTTAGTCAGTCAGACCTATTGAGAAACGATCGATCTCTCTGCAGAGAGTGTCTTTAGATTCTTGGCCTTCGGCGAGCTCCGGCTTTTTCGTCGAATCTTGCGATTCGACAATTTCGCAAGGTAGAAAATACAAATATCGGCAACAATATCCTGAGCCAATCAAAACAAAGGAAATCGGTAACGTGCAGACGTCATAGGATTGAGTGAAAAAAAAAAAAATCAATCCAATACGTCTGACCGCAATTGACATGCGAAAAGGGTATCGTCAAATGACGACAGGCCGACGTAACGATCGATGGTCCCAAATATTTAATCAGTCCTGACCAATGAGGGAATCGAATCGTATTAACGATCGTTATCGACAGCAAGAATCGAAGTGCGTAAATCGATTAGTTCCGAAAGATCCCGAAGATGACCGAATCAAGCGTAGGTGGTACCATCGGTAAAGAAGAGCTTGATGATGATTCGCTTGCGTTTGGTAGTAATTAAAGAATTATCGCGATCAACAAAATCGTTAGGGCCGAACGATTTATTGGAATCGTTAATTGTAAACACGTATAACTATACAAGCGCATATAAAACGAACACGCAATTACTTATTGTTGGGGTCTTCTGGGCTGATGACTCATCTATAATCCGCAAGCAGGAACTCACTGTTCCACGTAATTCTAATTCTAACCGATTTACTCCCACTTTCTACATATATATATATATATATATATATAATGGTACACCTAGTATATGTATATACATAATCGTTAAGATCGAAAGAAATACACGAGTCATCGATGTTCGGACCCGGGGCAATTTTTTCGATCTAAAGATCAATCGATCCCTCAAGAAGTCACGGGCTGTCCACGCTTGTGCGCTCTATCAGCTTTCATCTTTGTGCCAGGTTGCCTTTCATCTCGATTTGCGAATCCGTCAGTAGTCCGGATCACCTGGTCTCGTCTGTCGATCATGATTCACGACTCAATTAGAAGGCATTAGGACGAAGGAAGGGTGTCTAAAAGGCTGTGCAAAATAAATTAAAAAAAAAATAAAAATAAAAGAATCTGAATCGTAAGACCAGAGATTAAAAAAAAGTCTACAGGCTACACCTTGTGTATCTAATGATTTAATAAGATCAAGTATCCGTTGGGTTCGGCAGATCCAATTGCGACATTAAGAAAGTTGAGCGATTATGGCAATTAAGATCGGAGCGACCACCCACGCAAGGAGACGAGAACGCGACGTGCCTCTCTTTTTCGTTGAGACGGTGGACGAAGCCACGTAGACGCAAAACAAGAGACGGATGACACTCTATGCTATCGACAATGCCTTGAGCCGTGCCTGGCAATCAGAAATACTTATTACGCCAGTCGATTGCCTCCTGCGCCCAGTTTGAATTTACTGCCGCGGTTAATCTAGCATTTCCTGAAGGTGGTCCTAGTTGCGGCTGTGCTGGCTACTACGGCTGGAGTCAAATCGCGAAAACGGGTTACGACAAATAGCCGTGGCGCATTGCAGGTGAACGGCGGCGTCGGTGCCACCGGCGTACAGGATGAATGGTTATGATGCTATAATGCAAGGCCGTTCTGAGCTTACGTAACCCAACCTAGACTAGCGCCCGACCCAAGATAACCAGAGGTACCTAGACGAACAAGTCTACTGAAACCACAATAAATGCGTAATAAAATATGTAAAATTATTGGGGGGGAAAAAAAAGAGTAAAAAAAAAAACACATTACCAACAGTTCAGACAACAACCATACCCGTCGCATAGTCTCTCGCTTGACTTTGATTTTACGCGTATTATTTCACGTCGCAATTTATATTCCATTAAACAGCAAGAGTCAATTGCGCAATTGTTGAATAAATTATTTGCCAAGATCCTTTTTTTTTTTCGCACAATTTTCATATTGTAATAGGTATGGCGTCGTGCGCCCACAGAAGCATACTAATCGTTAACTCGTTATGGGATATACATTCTAGCTAAAGGTTAGAGCTCCGAGGTATAAAACCCGCGTTATATAAATACAGATAAGTATGTTGATCTATGGTTAACCATTGGGTATATAGTGGCTGATAAAATATGTATACCCGATGGGAATCGGAGAGCGAGTGAAGGTTTTCGCAAAGGCAGGACCTTGATTAGCGTAGTAGCCAGAGAATCACGACTGACTATCCTTCCTTGTGATATGTCGCGGTAAAATGATCTCATAAAATGACATCAATTTTTTTTTCTCAATATCGTATCACGTCACGAAATCACATCAGGGACATTTTTTTTGTTGGATTAAATCAAACGCGATCGAAAAATGTCGATCGTGTCCGCTCGATTCAGCGAAAAAGATAAAGTTGACGGGATTTATACGGAGAAAGTGATGGGGATCGAACGAGATAACGATCCCTATCTCAATACTAATCTTGCCCATCGATCTTCCCAGGATCAAAATGGGAGGATCATGGGAAGCGGAGGATTGACCCAACTTTTAACCTCGATCCGCCATCTTTGACGTAACCCCTTTACCTTTTTCTTTTACCTACTACGTGAGTTTTTAATACTTTTTTTTTCTCTTCCATTCTCTTCCCAGTACCTTCACAATCCCTGGGCTCATTTTTTTTTTAATTATTAGCTTTCGTTTCATTGCTTCCTCCTCTCGATTTCTCAATTTTTCATAGCAGTGATCCTAGTATCCAATTAACCATGCTAATTGCTCTAATTGTTCTAGAGACCTCGGCGCTACGAGAATTCCGAACGTTATACGCACGTATAACGTATATGTACTACGTAAGTACAACATCCGCGCACCGGTATTGTGTGCTTATTAAACCGGATGTGACACCAATTTGAAATCTACCGGTAGGTGCACCACGTAGTTGCCTGCGTCGATCTTTGATATTTTGTGGAAATAAAAAAAATCTTTTCATGATCCGCTAGCACTGCTCTGTAGTATCACTTATAAACAGTGAATATCCGTAGAGGTACGAAATGTGTATATGTGAATTTTGAGTTTTTTTTTTTTTTCAAAATTTGTAACAAGTACCGCCAGTAATGAAATTCGATAATATTATTGGATAAAAAATAAAAAATTTTTGTACATAGCTCATAGTGCATAATACGTGTGACAGGAGTTTAAAAAAATGACGTATGTCGAAATCGATGGCGCCTTAACGGTGAATTGACGTCGACAATGGGCAGTTACGTGTCACGTATTAATTTCGCAAGATCGTTAATTAGTCAGTTGTCAGTGGAATGGCGAAGCGGGCTTATTCTCATTCGAATCGAGAGCCTTTTATTGGTCGAGATAAAAGGAAAGAAAGAACGGAAGAAAAAAGTGAAACTATCATGCCAGTTTCGTGGGAATGACTGAAGCTTCCGTCGTGCGAGTTTCCATGTGGATGAATTTGCCGCGCGATAAATTAAACCTTAGAAAGCTCAAAATGTGATAAACAACAGAGAGGAATAGAAAAAAGTAACAAATAAAAAAAAAGTTCCATCCCCTCCCCCGCCTGAAAATACAAAAACCCAACGCATGACCAATCACACGTTGTTCCCTTTGAAATTCATATTTCCCGCGCTTTGCACATTTATAATTAAGCGCGCACCTTGGCTGGTGAAAATTAAAAATGAAAAAGACGCCTGCAAAAAGAAATCAAAGGAAACGTGTAGTCGCACGAGAGACTTCTCGACTAACGTTATTTCCGCGCTAGTCCACCTGTGTTACCTTCACGGTAACATTTTCCCCAGTGGCTCGTTAGCCCAGTTCCCATTGAGACTAGTCGTCAATTAGAGTCCGGAAACTTGTTTTTTTTTTTTCATCAAGCCTCCCTCGAAAATCAGAAGAAAAACAGAAGTCGAGTTATTTCCATCGTCAATACGTTAAAGCTGCGCGACACATTGACGATGAAAAATAATATTCGCAAGTCAAGCAACGCATGGGATACTTCATCCTGAAAGGTACGAGTCTCCAAGACGGAAGTAATCCAGCGAAAAATACTTTAACGACGACTTCCGGTAAACTGAAATCAACGAAAAGCAGGAAACGAGTAACCAAGTGTGACACGACAAGGAACTATGATCGGAAAGAAAAAAAAATAAACTTCACAGAGAAATGAAGCGGGGAGAGAAAAAGGGAAAGAACGGTATCGTAGGCGTGCCACTCCTTCTAGGAGGCCGAACGACTTTTAATAATCACCGCAATTTATCAATGCACCCGATCCTAATTAGTAACCTCCTTCAACTCTTAATTTATGCATTGTGCTTCGCGCGCGATTCGTACAGGATAGAGGAGAGAATGGAAAGAGGAAGAAAAAAAAAGAAAAAAAAATTCTTAGCTCCTAACTAGAGCGATGATGCATCGTTCCTTGGTCAAAGGAGCCGCGAATTGCCGCCTCCGAGCCAAACGAGTTTTAATTGTTTTTTTTTTTTCCTTCAAATTCTAATATACCAGGATACTGGTGCGGTTGCACCGTGTACGGTAAAATTATTTTATTTCCCTGACGATCCAATTTTTCCTTCGCGTAATTCGCGTAAGCGCGCTGCAAAGATTCAAGCGGTCAGTGCCTATGGGCAAAACGAGTGGAAATTCCTCGAAAACAATTACCCTTCAGTAAATGTGTACAAAGTAGAAAAAAAAAGTCACGGACAGAGAGACACAGAGAGAGAAAGCGAGTAAGAACTTAATGACTCTCATTCAACTGTTCTCACCGATGATTGATCATCAATTGCTCCTGTTCGTACAATGAGACTCATTGTCCCGCCATCATAATACTCTCGGTTTATGCTCTATATTATCACGCGTCTATACCTACTGTACTTATATATGTGTAGGACGCGTATAATAATAACAATATATATTGGCACATAAAACAGTCCTGACCAACTTCAATGACTTCCTTCACTCTAGATTCCAATAGAATTCGCCATTAGCCCATAGCCACTTAATCAATGATTTATAATTGTCCAATAAAATCGATACGGACACTGGCTAAGAGTGACGTCACAGCGTAGTCTCTACGTACTTCGTACTCCTTCGTTTATATCCCAGAGCGACGCAGCTTAAGAAGCTAACGGCGACAGCCTGGAATCCAGAAGGGTCGGCTTTAAGTCACGTTCGCTCCGCCTTTTGCAGATTTCACGAGAATTCGCGAATGTGCGAAAATTTCTTTTCGAGTGAGATTTTAGGCGTTTTTTTTTCTTTTTCTTTTCATTCCTTCTCTCTGAAGTATTCACGCACGCGGGTTACTTTGAAAATTCTTGGAGAGCGACAGTTCAGGCATTTTAATGGCTCAAGACTGATTTTACATACGAACGTTTTAATCGCTCCCGTCGCCCGCAAGTCCATGCGAATTCGCGGCTTCCGGCGCAAGCTTTGCCCAGCGCGTCCCGGCGCCGGCGTCTCTGCAATCAATACGACGCAGCGGGCCCGCAAGCTCGAAGCTCAGCTGTTCCTAGCTTTTATTTTCAATAACGCATGGCAATTTCATTATTCCGACGCAGACGTACGAGAGAAACTTCATCGACGTAAACG
>JARQSV010000443.1:2540181-2555603 GCA_030142285.1 Calameuta idolon | reverse complement strand
TAGTGTAACCTTACCGAAAAAGATATTCCGAATCACGATATACGTATATCTAAAAATAACGTTGACTCGAATTCCAAGTATTCTCGCTTGCATACTTCGTAATAATGTTATTGAGAAAGAATTAAAATTGTTCTTTACATATGTAAGTCGAATGAACTGTGTTGATTTAAAAAAGAAAATTTTTTTTTTTACCCGACACAGCAGTAACTCGGCCTGTCAAATGTTCGTCATTGCTAATTTCACGAGGCACGAAAGACCTGCCGAGTACTTGTAATTTCCGTTCATAGCACCCGGATGCCATGCTTCGTGGCAATCATCGGTGTTTAGAAGCCTGGAAAGTGCACTTTATTGGAATAACCTAGATGCGTTTCGATCGAAGGTACCAAAGTAGAAGACGGCCCGAATTGACGAGTAAGTAGATGCATCTATAGCCATCCTAATATCTAGACAGGATCAAACTCCCATACCAGGTGTAAGTCTTCGTGAAACTAAACTGACAGAGAAGGCTTTGAGGTTAAAAATTTGTTAAACCTGCATTTTGATCAGTAACGTTACCACTGAAGCAATATGCTTAATTCATTCGGTAATTTAGAAATTTTCATATTTCAATCGGGTGAAAGTTTAAGGATAACAAAAATAATACCGGAAATAATATATCGGTCACGCGGTTAGAGAGATTCCATATACAATGCTAGATATCGTATTAAGATACTAAACTACGTTTTTTTTTTCAGAAAACACTTGACACGGTTGCGAGCAATGACAATAAATTATTGCCTACCCGTGAAATTAAGGGAAAATATATATGAGTTATATACTTCAAAATGAAATTGACCCACTTCTCGTTCGCACGGTGTAAAGGACAGAGAGAAAGAGAGAGAGAGAGACACCGTTTGACCCGAAAGTGTCTGGTGCCGTCAAAAATACCGTGTGCTATTCTAAAATCAAGAATTAACGACGAGCAATGTCCACTCGGGCACAAGACGCGTTTCATTCGCTCGAGCATTAACGCTGATTACTCCATTTTCCATTTCTATACACTTAATCAAGCTTAAGAATGGTCTCGTTACGTCTGAAACTGGTCCGATGAATTCCAGAGTGCTAAAATAGGTTAGAAAAGAGGCGAGTTGAGCCCTCGGCATCTAGTTCCAATAATTGCCACCAGGCGACCGCAATCTCGAAGCGCCACGCTTCCGTTTCCCGGCACGCGGACAACCCGAAGGCTTTCTACGAAGAAGAGCACAATTCCAGAATAACCAGTGCCGTTCCCATTTAAAGTGAAAATAATAAAAAGAAAAGAATCAATTGACCCATTCTTCGTTCGGAGAAAACCTGTGCTTCAATTACGTACCAAGTCGTACATAACCGCTATGGCACAGCCAGTAAGGGTCACTCACGATTAAAGCACAATAGGAATGGCGATATACTGTTTAACCTAGCATATTCATACGTCGAACGAAATCATGACTTCCTGGTATTCATTAGTGGAACAGCGCACACCTCTGTGTGTTGCCGATAACAATTTCACAAAGACTCATTAACACGAAGATTGTACAGGTTGTAAAACAGACATTTATTAAACAGCTGCCTCCCTTATCGACAGGGCATGTCTTATACGTACGAACGTTACCTATTGACCTGTGGCACTACAGTTCAATTGACAAGGTGGGGGCAGCTGGGTATTAAATTTCTGACCCATTTCTCTCTCGATAAACAGTGATTAGCTAAGACTCAAACCGCAGCCAGACCTTGCACGGCTGAGCAGCCTTCACCAGGCACTCACGGGCTAATTGTACGTAATAACCAACACGCTGTCAGTCCGCGAACTGCCATTTATGGCAACGCGCGAACGTCGAGCGCGTAATCCTCACCGCGAAAATGAACAATTCATTTTTTATTACCGTTCAAAAGTAACCTTCATTATCGCTCTTAACCTCTATTCTTTCAGAACGCACCACTCTGTACCATAAGGCTGAAGCTGACATGAAATTTTTTCCTCCAAATTTTAAATCATATTTATAATACACGAACAAGGAATAAATTTAACATTATCACTGATATCACGAAAAATAAAGCTTTCTGGGTATACCGTTACGTATTTTGAATAATACACAAAATTTTGTTACATGGTTGCCAATACGTAAAAGATACGTTAAGTTTGATACGATACGTCATTATCTTTTATCATACTAATCCATTGTTAATCCTGCATAAATTCTTATCGGATGGTATGCACAGCTGTAGAAGTTTCATTCTCTCGATATATTTCATTTTCATACACAAAATTCCAGGACTTGTTATTATATTTTATCCATTGCCTACACATCGGTAGGCAGTCTCGTCCGTGTATACGATCGACCAGATTTGGCTGCTTCTCTCGCCACTGAAGCAATCGCTGATAATTCTATTGAGATCCAACTGGTTCATAGGCATTTTCAATATTACCGTATAATAGCTGCTGCCAGATAGAAGACCGTTCCCGTATTCCGCACGTGTCTGCAGGAAATACGAGAACAATGCAACACCGCAGCAGACCCTGTGTAAAGCACGTGCACAATGCACTACACGTAGACAATGGGGAAGGTTAAAACGGCAGCTTACCGATCGATTGAGAATTACAATTTACATTGAATAAACGTGTAAGTTTATAGAGAGCGATCGTCAACGAGTGGCGCCAAATTCAAATACGACAGTTACCCGTCGACGCTCCTATGTATAAAGTCCGCGAGAAAATCCTTCAATATTTCGTTCTTTCCTATACCGTCCGCGAGTGCGAGAGAGACATACTTATGCGGGCTCAAGCGAATAAGACAAGGACGAACGTATCCGTCGGTACAATTTGTTATTAAATCCCCGCAGTTGAGAGGAGATACCATACTTTCTCTAATTACCTACGATCCCGATGAATCTTCGAACGGCTGCAATTTTCTTATGCTTTACGACTCCACGATTATCCAATAATGCAGTCTTCTCTATTATACCGATTGCTTGACCTTGATAATAATACAGCTCCTGGCATGCATACACGTAGTCCAGGAATCACTGTCCACGATATTCAAGTGTTTCTCTTGCCGATACTGATAATCACGGAATTACCGCAAAACTCGAGACCAGACAATTCGCGTCAATCGTTGCGACAATAATGTACGTCGTATAACCGAGCGAGCCAATGATCATTCAATTATTTCGCGAAATTGAATATTAGCCATGGGATTCTAGACTGTGGACGTATTGCAAGCGGTACGCCACAAATGCGAAGTCAACCGCGAGAACCACAGGTCGACAGTTATCGTGTCTATACCTATGTATAATATATCATAGGTTGATAAGTAGTTACTCCCTGGACACGAGACATTCTCATTGGCTGATGCTATTTGCTATTCGTACTGGCGCGCGACTACGACTGGAAAGTGTAGTGCGAATTTGCCAACCAATTAGAATTCCTTAAGCGGCGTTACGACTTACGGGTTTTATCTTTGGACTGGATTGCACAATCGACGGAATCGTGCTGAAAATTTTACGTGATTCGCAAAAGTCTCGTCTTGGGTCTGAATTATGTTTGGCTTTGTTATCTGATTTTGCAATACATATATATATATATGTATTTCCGGCAAAGAACTCTTATCGTAGGAAACGCACTGCTCTGGTATCTACATACACGAAGATTATGGAAAATGTAGGCTTCTCAATATTTCAAAACCATAAGATGGCGCATCGTATCACTTGCATCGCCGAGTGACTACTTTGACAGTCGTAACGATCAGTCGCGCTCTTACGGGCAAGTTTTCGTCACTTTACAGACAAACGTTTGCGTGTTCGCGAAGTCACGTGACGGTGAGAAGTCCAATCGATTAGAACGGATTCGATCGGCTGGCAACTAGAGAAAAGTAATTGACCGATGGATTATAATCGCGTTAAACGGATCATACGAATGATAAATGAGACTGGTGATTTACTATCGGCGAACTTTTAGATCACGTGTAATTAATTTACATTGTCAAAAGTCAAATACCGTCTCGAGGCGAACTCTCGTATTTATCTACGGACGTTTCGACTCGATATCGCTGAGCGAATCAATCGTTCACGCGAGAGTCACGTGTTACGAGATATTTTATTAAATTATTTGAAAATTCGTCAGACTACAGAAAGAAAAAAAAATCCACCTGCCGTACAATGCTAATGGATTCTAGATATCTAAGCGAAAGTTCATCTAGAATGTCTTTCTTATCGACTCAAGTGAAATACTATTGAGTCACAAGCTATTTCACATTAATACCGTATAGCGTTAGTCATCACGTGTATTTTGAGAAACCGCGAGAATTTACAAGGCAGCTACAAGCAGCGCGATAGAGAAAATTCATATCGCGCGATACAAATTCTTCGAATAGCCGCGACAGAAATACATATAATAAATGAAATGAAAAAAAAAAAAAAAAAAAATATTTTATCAAACAACATGAACCGAGACAGATCACGTTGGTCGTTAATATCGATTCAATGTCGGATTTGCCATAGTTACTTATACCGCGCTGCTCGATAAAGGCGTGTACGCAATGCTAGAAACGTTTATGTCGCGTAGTACGATAACGGCCTTGCTTATCGGACAAGGCCGATCCCGGCATCGACCGTTATCACGATGGAATCGATAATCGTCGAGGCGTGTTGAAATGAGAAGAAAAAAAAAAAAGCGAATCAGTCGCTTTGTTGAAAATCGGATCTAATTGAGAGGAACGAAAAGAAATAAGTATTAGCGCTCAAGGTCTGGGACGAGTAAAAAGTCCACTGTGACTTTTGCCGGGTTACTTTGCGCTTGAACTTGACACGAAATGGCATAAGCCCGATCAATACCTGGAGCTTTCAGCGCTTGCGACCAAAGTCCTGCTATTCTGTACAGTAGACTATATAGAGGGTCTGTCGCGCTCATGAGAACTCCTTAAACTCTGAAGGAAGACGAATCGTGTCTGGTTATGGGTTTCTCACCATGGATACGATTGAACCAATGGAATGCGTCTAGACGAATTGATTTTTCTTTTTATTCTTCGTTACCATGAAAACGATACTGTCGGTTTGCATTAATTGAATCGCTATGATTTGCATGCTAAAGAAATTTATACTCATTGAGATTCTTATACAAGGAACTTATATACAGGGTAATTCCGAAATACTGCACTGCCCGAAGGCATATTGTACTGTTAGAAGTAATATACAATTGAACGGACAAAACTATCTTCGGATAATGCAATAGCCCTGAATAACCGTATGTACAGGATCGATAATTTATATCGACTCTATCCGTTTCTATGTACCTACATTGCAAAGCACTGACACTTATACCTCTTTGCACACCCGTTATATATTATTCGTGCGAGATTATTGAATCTATTGAATAAGAATTTCATCTTAATTTTTACGGGGTGATTTTTTTTTTATTAAATATTTCTCTTCAACCCCTTTTCGTAAAACGCGCCTTCTGATGATATATATATATATATATATACGCTTATACCAGTTTCTATATGTGAAAATAGAATTAAAGTCAAGTAAATAAGAGAGAAATGTATACATATATATTGGCTATTACATTGCAGACACTTGGCACGTCCTACACGCTAAGCAATTCTCCATGTAAACTTGACAATTACTTAGCCAGAAATTGTCTGCGTCTTTTATATTTCAATTGTTGAAATTTACAGCAACGGGAGTGGCTCGACAATATTATTGATAATTCTGTCGAGACAAAGGATCAAGGAACGTACAAAAAAAATAAAGTATATTTTTACTAAAATATAAAAAAAAATTTAGTCACTAATGAAATTTCCAGCATGACATTCCTCGCGCATTAACGTTCTGCATTAACGTCAGATTCCTTGTGATAAATTCAATTTATCAATTATCACCAAGTCCATTATCATTATAATACTAAGTCCAATCACAAGAAGTCGGAATCACGTTTTTCTCTCGCTATGACTGATCACAATTTCGTGAATGAATTATACAAAATAAATAGATCGTTCGAGAATCGCGAGATCAGTGACTCTGCGAGGATTATTTGTTTACAAAAAAAAAATTCAAAATTTTTTATCTGCTGCTTCTAGTCAAAATAATGCTGCTATGAGAAATTTCTTGCGAGTCATTGGATTCGTGTCATTGTCTTACGGGCACCTAGGTGTCTGACAGTGAACGTGACTGACCTGATAAATAAGGCCGTAAAATAATGACGTTTTCAAGAATTTAATATCGATGACTCTTAATGACAGTTCGATGTTCGGTAACGAGAACGTTTTGGTCGAAACTTACGTTGGATACCAAGTATTTACTGTTTACATTAGATACGTGAACTACGACGCAGATTGGATTCGATCTAATTTCATTGTTTGTCGAGAGAACGTAAATTTATCAATCGTTTCAATTTGCTTTTTTGACACCGCCGACATCACAGGTAAAAGTCCATAATGATATTGACGACGTCATCGGGAAACATCTCGATACGGAGATATAGACTCTTGATAATTATCAAAATCGAGTGGGCAGTGCGTACATGCTTTGAGACAGGTACGCGTAGTTTATTGTGTATCGTATCCAGCCTTATCAAAGACATTGATAAGAGATAACTCCAAGTAGCAGGAGTGCCGAGAAGCTTCCTATTGATTTTATCGTACGTAAACTTCGTGCGCAGGTATCTTCATCTTCTGATAATACCGGTGTAAAAAAGAAATGTCTATCCCGACTGTACCCCGGAAAAAAGGACGATTGGACGAAAAAACAAATTTTTTTAATCTGTCAAATATTGATTTTCCATCGAATAAAAATGTCTCGATATCCAGAGCCAATAACGTTACTGGTTCGCTGTTACGGCATTAGACGGTGTTCGATACCTTAGCAGATACTATCTCGAATATTTCTAGCAATAATCGTCAATATGGCTAATCCAAATATATATGTACCTGCTGATATGTAATCTACGCCTTTATGCAAATAACGACTGTACAGATTCCGCACAGGCGGTATCGATATAGTCATCGCCCGGTAACTCCGTAACGACATACATAAGATATTCTCCAGGAACGACTGGTATGGAAACGCACGATTCTAAATCCCCTGGATTTGCTTGCGCGCATAGGCAGAATCACGATGGGGATAGGCTTGACAATTTCTATGGTATAAAGCGCGATTTGCATTGCCCGTGCATTTACACGTACTCGGCGTGATACATATGTAAGCACAGTGATACGTAGGCACGTCCACACGTGCCCGACAGTAGGTAAGATTGCAGATAGGAAACTCGTGCAAATAAACAAAGAATCAGAATGACAGCCAAGCTCCATGTGATTTCCTTAAACAATTTTTACGTCTGCCATTAAACCCGAGAGCAACGTACATTCTTAAAAAAAAAAAAAAAAAGGATTCGAAGCTACGTATTATAAGTCACTTTTTTTTTCTTGAACAAGACTCACCTTCTTTCTACGTTATCATTGTAATAACACATGTATCAACCTTATTCGACGTCTACCAATACGCCATCCGTGTACCACGTGTGCATATGTCATAACACACGTGTCCACATACCAGTAAGCATGAGTTTAAACTCAATGGGATTCGCGTCGATCTGTCATCGACATTAATCAATTCCATTGAAATATAAGAGGGTGTGCAGATAGGGACGCCCCTGTCGATTAATCCAATTTCAATTTAACAAGTAATTAATGTTAAGTAGATGCCGCGAGGTCTATTGTTATCATCAGATAAGACCCAGTTGCTGACCGCGTACGACAGTCACTGGTAAAGAAAGATACAAAGAGGGTTAATAAAATCGGTAGAACGACAAACCAATTGCTCACCATCTCGTCGAGACTCTTAAGGTCATTGGTAACGATCTGAGGTTGTGGTCCATAAATGAGACAAGGCTCCTCCCGCTGCATCTCCTCGTACTCGTCATCGCTATCCTCGTTCCCAGCCCCAGCACCGTTGGCAGCCTTGTTCTCGGCAGCGATCTCACGATCGATCTGTCGCTCCATCTGGACCAGCATAGGGGCGAGCATACCGAATTTAGCGCCGCGACGCGCCACCTCCAGAAGACACAGTATCACGTGCCTCTCGTTCTTCCTGAGGATGAGGTCGTCCGTCTCGAAGAGCAAACACTCTATTATGCCAAGGCTGTTTCGGCACCAGCTGATGAAGTTGGAGACGTTGTCGCGGGCGAAGAAAGTGCCGGCCTTCGCGTTCGGCAGGAAGGCCACGTCGCTCAGCTGGGCCATCGGGACGGCAAGAGATGAGGTTATGGACCTCGTCATTATCTTTCGTGCCTGGCGACGTGCTACGTACTCGGATGCTGATTTTCGTACGTTGTTCGCGTGCTGAAATCAGAATTTGCGTTTGATTAAATATAGTCTGCGTTTTACCGAACATTTTTTTAGGGCCAAATTTACGTTGAATACAGTCAAACTGACTGGCGATGGTAGTTACAGTGTTAGGTTAGGTTACCTAACCTCAATACGGTGCCTAGTTACTGCAAGTGCCGCGACGTCGCCACTGGCACTGTACGTATTAACTTAAGGAGATAGATAGACTGACAGTTTACCTTGGTCAGTGATAACCATTTATTTCAAACTATCTGTCCGAGCAGATGATTTGCTCAATTTTTTTGACAAAATTAACCTTAAGTACAGTTCAAACCATCTAGTGACCTTTGAAACTTAATTTCAAAGGAGTAACGAGCCGTGAATATATTTAACACTGGCCACGTGGGGGGTTGCGTTTTTCACCTAGAGTCTCTCGAAGTAACTCTTCGGAATCCTGTCAACTTTTATTTATCCTTTAGAGGAAGTTGGGCCGTTGGTATGCCTCGCGTTGCTTTGATATAACGTAACATCTAAGTAGTGCCATGGTGAAAGGCAGCCACGCGATCGACTCAATGAAAAGGACAAGAAACCAGCTGCGTATCGGTTCACCAAATAATTAATGGCGTCTTATGCCGCGCGTTTAGCGCCACTCGTAAAAGTTAATAAAGTTAAATCAATACTGCTTGTACTTTACGTGTATGCAAATAGTGTCTTGCATTATGTCATATAATATTATATATATGTATATTTATTACAAGGTCTCAACCGGTTGACCTGCTTAAATTTTGACATTTCGCGAAAGTCCCTCGTTATTACTCATTCACAGAAATTAATGATTGTCGCGTGACAAATAAATATCGTCAATGTGTATAAGATTAATTAACCGTAAAACTATATGACATTTATCAATATTGAAAATTGGGCTTAATCTACCTTTCTATGTAACGTGCAATAAATTATGTATACGTTAATCCTCCTTTTTGGAAAATATTACTCAATAAAAAGATTTCTTTCAGACAGATAAATATCGCGCAAATTTGTTCAAGATTACGGTCGCGTAGGTGCGCGAATAATTTATGTTCGCGTCGCGGATTGTGAACGCTTCATTGATACCTGCGCTGCGCCGGCACGGTGTGCACAGGTTTTCTCATTTTTATATATGGAAGAAGAAAATTTTTTAATACCTAAAGTCTTTGGCATTCGATCGATGTGGGAACTTTTATCGAGATTTTAAAGATGCTTTTGCGCTTGCGCAAACGGATGCTTACGAAAGTGACGAAAGCTTCTTTAACGTGTGCGCCGTTGCGATTTTGTAATTTGTAGATGAGGAGGGTTCGATTCTTTGGGGTAGGAGGGGACGTCAGTGAGAGTTAACGACTTTGCATAATTTGTCCAAGTAGTTCCATATACGCAGTCGAGCCCAATGGGGAATTCACAATCGATGATTTTTCATCGACCCAACAAATTATTATCGCTCGCTTCTCATCGGTATGTCGCTATCGTATATTTTTCATCGCCCTTTCCGTACCCGCCAAGTGTGAAATGAATTTCTCGCGTGGGAGGATAAGTTAATACCACGGCTGATTCGCGATACCGATTTCGATTCGAACTGCCACGAATGAAGCATCGATTTTTACGTACTCCATATAGATATATATATATAAGAAACCAGTATGAATATATAAGACGATACAAAAATATTTAAAAAAAAATTTTTTTTTAATTTTTTATCAAATTTGAAAAATCGAAAAAATTCAAACGATCTTTTATCTACCTGACATCTTGATATATGTATACATGCGAGAGTCTGACAGGGATACGAATATACCGTATAAGTGATTCCATTCTCTGGACTCGATAAATCATTATTTCGTCATCGAAACGCTGCGAGGCTCCACCGTCGATAAATTCCAGAAATAAACCGGATTGCTACTTTAAAACTATAATTAAAATTTAAAGTATCTCCGTATTACGCGTGGCCGTTACCAAAATACTGAGCTATTCGTAAACGCAGAAAGGATCTTAACGAGGTTGTGAAAAAGAAACAAAAATTTCGAAAAGCACAAGACATACTCATCGAAACCAATGCCCGACTAGTTTCTTTACCCCAGAATACTCATATACTAGTCTCGCGGCGGTAGCAAGAGTGTATGCGTTAAAACGATTTTTTTACTAACAAAATTTTTTTTACTACGACTAAAAATTACGTCGTAGACAAATTTATGAGCTATTACGAGTTTCGAGAGGCTCAAAAATCGGCATACGAAAAAGAAATTTTTTTTCTATCTCATTTCGACATCGCGTCCCATCATCCAGCTCACATGTGGGCCCCATAAGGCCCTC
This sequence comes from Calameuta idolon, assembly GCA_030142285.1. Classification (NCBI taxonomy): domain Eukaryota; kingdom Metazoa; phylum Arthropoda; class Insecta; order Hymenoptera; family Cephidae; genus Calameuta; species Calameuta idolon. The sequence goes on along the minus strand of JARQSV010000443.1, from coordinate 2,544,921 downwards.
CATAGATGCTCGAGGGATATGAAATACTGACGCGTTCGCATTGACGCGACACACAACACTCTCACCGTCAGTTTGCTTCGTACGTTCTAAAGTTCTCATGCATATATATACATGTACATATATACATATATGTATATACGACAACAGTAAGGAATTATATCTAAGCGGCATCCGGTCCTCCGCAGCCGGCATCAATTCGTCCCTAGGGATAATCGAGATTAGGGAAGTGGATCCCCACGAAGGGCTCTTCTTACTAGGACACTCGTTCATTCTCAACGACAATATCGCCGTTCGAGATCGTTCTGACTGTCCGACGACGCGAGCTCGTACGAGCGGATACGGGCGAGCGCGACAAGATAAACGTAAGAATGATTATGATTATTACATCAAGCGTAAAACGCGTGACCGAACGAGCAAGCGAAACGTGAAATTTGTTTAATGCGCGTGAACAACATTGCGTAAATTGTCAATCAGGCTTTGATACCGAAGTTGAGAGTCTCTGCGCAAAGAACGAAGCACATATGGTAATATGGTCTGCAGATGAGTTGACGGCAGGATGTCACATTATGTGGCCTATGACCCCTCGTATCGTCTCTAGCCACTCCGGACAAACTGAACTTAATGAAAATGGTCGTTGCATATTTCACATTATAAATTGGAGCGTTTTGACGCCTTATACATATATGTATATATGTATATACTGCGGTTTACGTATCAAGCAAAGTTTACTCGGTGAACATTGTTGATCCTGGACATATTACGAATTTCTAAAAAACATTTGTACGATGAGAAGCAAGACTCTAGCTCGTCATTGATGTTGTCAAAAGTTTATCTTTTATTTCTCTGACACTTTGCTTCTTGTTTACCAATGCGGCAATGGGCTTTCTTTTCTCTTTCTCTTTACGAGAAATCCGACTCCCGCTGGCTGGCACGTAACAGTGAATAAGCCTTTGCGACAACGACGCACGCGCCGCCACGCGACAAACGCGACAAGCTGAAGCGTCAAACGGCTTTCATAGAATTTGAAAATTAATATTCCCCGAAGGTCCTTCTGACATTTTTCTGCAGTTGCTTGTACCAGTCGATGCACTTTGTCAACGATTCTCTTTACACTTTCGGAATATCAAATGCTGCTAATGACTCCCCGTTCCGACTTCCTATAAATTTCTTTATTAGTCGTAAAGTAAAGAAACAGAAAAACATCATGAAAGATGAAATCATCGATCAGTCAACGGTTACCATGCGGCTCGTATACGATTTCTTAACGTTACGCGCATACTTGTGTCTATTTATATAATGAATTATCATCTCTTTATCGTAACTCACGGATTAGATGAGAGTGGCGACTAGCGTCAAAAAGATAGCGCTAATTGGTCTCGCGAGTAGAAACTTTGAAAAGACCAAAAAAAAAGGGCAAAAGAGAAACAGACAAGAAACGTAGGATGCTCAACGAGGTACTTAATTCAAAATAAATTCTTCCCGCCGAATCTACTCGATCCAATCAAAATTTTAACCTCGCTTTGAAAGTGTCAAATTCAAATATTTTTCTTTCCGGGGATTTCCCCATTCACTCGAGCATCCATGTGTAGTCTATCTGCACGTGGCTCTCGTTTCGCTCCTATGGGAATTGAGCGGTAAACAAAGATTCCTTTGTACCGTTACAGTCATAATATTCGGGAGAGTCGGACTCGAGAAAGAGTAGTACGTGCGCATGCGCGTTCCGCGTAGCACGTTAAAACACGTTCTCGTATTTCTCGTCCCTGCGACGTATAAAAGGACTTTGACACTCGACACTGTACCGAGAATTTCGAACTTTACCGATTTACACGGCTAATGCGAGACCGATACGTGAAGTTGGCGATTCGTCGAATAATGGAACATCTGTTCCCGTCGAAGAGGATGGACACTCGTGTTTTAACAGTGTCTCTTTCCATTCTGTCAATATTTGTACACGCTCAACGTGGAACGAAATACCATTGATTTCTGCCTTACCGCGCGTTACGGAAATAGAGGAGACAAAATTTAAATAGATTCGCGCTATTTTTATATATACATATAGTTTTTGGATACTGTTTACACGGTGATGCGTATCGTCAGCCAAACTGTTTCCTATGGCATTCCTCTGAGTCAGATAAATTAAACTCAAAGTCCTGCGGGCTATCCCGAGTCTCAGACACGCTGATTCCCTCTCCCAATTCGTTTTGATCTATTCTCGTAAGATATTTTTTCAAGCCACCCCTAGAGCCGCCACGAAGAAGCGGGTGGCTCGTTATATTTAGACTGCAGACGAGGGTGGAATGACGGCAACAGAAAGACAGACGTGCGTCCGTGTTTGTACCATTCATAGTTTCACGTGGGTACTAACTATATATATATATATGTGTGTGTGTATGTGTGTGCATATTACTCTATAGTAGATGCATCCATGGTAGGAAGCCAAGAGAAAATAACGACAGGGTTTCACGGTGTATCTTCATGGAAGAAAAAGAAAAACTGTCTTGACGGGACGATTCTTAGGATTCCTTGAATTAGGAAAAATCCTTTCTTTTTCTCTTTCCTCGTACTACTCAGACGTTGGAACAAAGAGTGAAAGGTAGAGGCACTTTTATTTTTAACAAAATGCAAGAACTTAATTGCTCGCGAACAATGTGCATTTGATGAATGGCTTAAACGTGATTTCTCGAAGATTTCTCCTATAATGCAAAATTCAAGAATCTCGTTAACTAAGAATATCGTAATTTATGGAAATGAAAATCAATAGGAAACGTTTTTGCGTGCGAGCTTTCACGTTACAATTCGACCTCGATCCGTGCAGATTCCTTGAGATTAGATCAAAGGCAGGCTTCCTTCTTCCTGGAATAAGCCAATAATCCCGAGTGGCATATATACATAAAAGATTTTTTAAAAAATTTTTAATATCGTCAAACCAACTAATAACCCCAAGTACATATAGTCGATCCTGTTCACAAGAGAAATACTTGTTTTAGAAAATACGTTTTTGGTAAAAATTTATAAGTAACATGTCGCCTGGAATTTGACTCTAGCACGAAGATAAAAGTCGACTACGTTAATCAAAATCTTGACTGCAGTCTTCCCCATAAGCACAACATACACCACAACTCAGCGAGCGAGCATATCGAGAAGCTTCAGTAGATATTCGCGGAATTGAAGATTGCGTCGAAAAAATTATTCTGATCGAAGTGAATGAAAAAAAAAAAAATAGAAAAAAAGGTAAAATCAAGAGAACGAGAATATAATTGACACGTCGGTCGAAACCATAAATCCTAATTCCCTGGAAGAGCGGTAAGAAAAGCAGATGGAGCCAATTGCGCTTAATTGCGTCGTGGAATTCTTTTGACTCCAGTTCTTCGGCCATCTTCAACTTCCACTTCCAGTTGGGCATCGTCCGCTTCGTTCCTCGGTGTATTCCACACCTTATTCTTGTACTCTTATTTGCCTACAGGTAGATTATCCTCACGATCGAAGGGGGGCCTACTATGTCGGTAAGGCTGGTACCTGCCTCATTTATTTATTATCGACTCAATTTTTTTCTTCCATTGCCCTCCAATTTAATTCATCGCCGTTGCACATACTTCGCCGCCTTCCAACCGTATTACGGTATTACACACTCGGCCTGACTTCGTATATGCAGCAGCCATACGATAGAACCACTCGACGACCATATAAGGCGCATCCCCGAGGCGCCTAAGTATTTGTCATTTCCGACAGGAAAGGCCGTTGAACATCGTACGTACATTTCAACGCTCTGGTATAATCGTCAGGGCCTTACGGGATATATATCTATATAGTACAAGGTATAGGAAATTAAAAAAAAAACTTTTCACCAAAAAAAATCCCGCAAATCCCCTATGGACACGAATTCATACCCCTTACCCGAGATAACCTTATCGGTATATATAAGATTGAGATTGAACTTTGCACTCTTGCTCTCGATCCACTACTAATAATATCACCGTCCAATCCAATTTTGCGTTTCTTCCTTCTGCATTGACGGTGTCATCGTCATTTATCATGGACCTCAAAAGGCACCACGGTTAACCGTGACTCGCGAGAGATCACGACCTCGCTAAAAATGGAAGTGAGACCTTAAAATAGTAACCTCGAAGAATGACATAGACTTTCCATATGGTTAAAAAAATGTACAGATGAGTCAATAGCAAAGTTGGGGACGACTTGAGTCTCTGGTCCATGGACAAAGTGATATAGGTGAATTGTACGATAGAAAAATATTAGACTTTTTTATTTCGCCTACTGTACCGATCATGATTATCATTATTTGCCATCTATGCCAGTACGTAACGTATGTAACTGTACGTATGCGTTTACGTATGTGGAACGAGTTTTATCGACTGGTCTCGTAAAACCTTGCGATATGTAAAGCCCCATAGAAATTCCACAGTGGCGGTACTCTAATCTATGCTGACTTTCTCCGTAGTCGTACTTACATCGTCTACCTACTCTAAATATTTCCCGCAGCGTGAATTTATAACGCGCCCCTCGTTAATGTCACACAGCCTCCTTATCCCATTAAGCGTTCCGTTTCAATGAGAGAGAGTGAGAGAGAGAATTTCATTCGATAAGCGTCACTGTAACAAGCTGAGAAAAAATTACTTGCCATTGAGTAACATTGGTATATAGAGAGAAAAAAAAAATTTGGAAAAGGAAAAAAAAAGAAATGGAATATAATTGAAAATTCAATATCGCTCGAAGGACAGCCGA